>CM022955.1:24793692-24887077 GCA_012931725.1 Litsea cubeba | reverse complement strand
TTATTATGGTTTATTGGTTCTAAACTAAGTGAGAATTAAGATGAAATCCTAAGGGCAAGGAACGGTGATGAAATCCGAATCCTTATCTTATTGGGGTAATTTGCCCTTTACTAGTAGTGCACCAAATTACAAGTGTATTAAAAATAATTACACTACAAAGCAAGGAACAACCAACAAAGTAAACCCGCTTGCAAGGGATTCGCGGGGGTTAAGAAATGCAAACCTCCCGATTTATTTCGAGGGACAAATTGGTTGTCGTCGACTCACAACCACGGACACCAATTTCCGTGTACGAATGTGAGGGGCCGCGAGCGGTATAGTCCAACCGTCCTCCTTCCCTACAAGAAATTTATTACAATTTCGACTAAACAACTAAGTAAAGTGGCGTAAAGTAAAGTAAATGGGTCACGGGCCAACCCGCAACCAAAATTATTACAACTTGATGATAAATATCTAATACAACCAACTAAGAAAGAAAAAAAATGTCTAAACTAATCTTAAACTAGGAAAGCAAGTAAAATCTTCAAGTTCTCCAATGCACTTTTCCACTTTCTTGCTCCAAGTGAGAAATTCTCTACAAAACAAACACAAATAATGTGTAGAATCCGCAAGGAAAATAAAGGAAAGTTAAAAAAGTACATTAAGCTAAAAATGAGTTCAACTCTATGAAATTCAAAGCTTTCCAATGCCTCTCCCCGGCAACGGCGCCAAGAACTTGATCGACACTTTAACACTCATCAGTGTTCGGACAGTCTTTGAACCGTGGACGTAGCCTTTGGTGAACCACGTTAAATCTGGTGTCCTTGTGTGATTTGATTTGCTTTTGTTGTTAAATTGGACCTGTTTTTAAGGAATCACTGATTCACCCCCCCTCTCAGTGATCGCGATATCTAACAAAACAGTAATTAACAGCACTTTAAAACTTCAAGTAACTGAACTAAAAATGAAACTAGACTATGACACTACACTAAACACAAGTTTTGACACTATTCTATGCAAACAATTCCCCCAGCAACGGCGCCAAAAACTTGGTATGCACCAAACAACCTAGAAATAAGCTACTTAATATGCACACAACTTAAAACTCGCAAGCGCACAAGATCACTATGTAGTGTAGTGAATTGTAAGTACGAGGTCGATCCCACGAAGACTTGTGATAAAATAATGTCAAAATTAACTAAAAATCAGAATATTAAAATAAACAATTAAAGATGAAAAGTGGAATTAAACTATACAAAAAACAGTAATTTAAAGTATCAAAAGCTAATTGGAAAGTAACCTAAAAACAACTAGTATGAGAATTGAAAAAAACAGTAATAATGAATGAATGAACTAGGGTTTCTTCTACTCCCCTAACCAATCCTATGCATGTCCCTTATTATCTTTTAATCAAAAATCAGATTTTATTAGTGACATCTATCAACCTAGACCATGGCATATGCATCTAGATTATTATTTCCCTAAACCAAATTCATGAGTGGCATACTACATGAATTGCTCATTATGATGTAAAAGCTAAACATGGCATATGTCCTAGTCAAAACAAACATAATGCATAAAACAATGGAAAAGATAAATGCATGAGTCTAAGCATGGCATATACTTAGATTATTCATGGTTCTAAACCCTAGATGCATAAAATCAAGATCATCAAAATTAAGTTAGCTACTCTTAAAATTAATTGAACATCACATGGTTGGCATGGCATATACACAACTCATCAATTAATAACATGGTTTAGAATCTCAACCAACAAAACTGAAATCTGAATTAAAAGACGCCAAAAGAGACTACATAGAACTAGGCTAGGGTTTTAATTACACCCTAGCCCTTAAAAAATTAGCTACTCATGTTTTTAATGAAAATAAAACTAGAAAGTAGAGTCATAAGAAGAAAACTAGAAGATGATGGTGAAGTAGTGGATGGCCAGTAACTTTTTCCCTTTATTCCTCCTCCAAAAGCTCTCCAAAATGCTCCAAAGATGGCTCCAAGGATGGCTATACAGCAGCTAGGGTTTTTGGGATGAAGATGGCTGATTTTTGTGATGATAGGGTGGTGTTATGGTGGCTGGAATTATTTTGGATGTGGCTGCTTTAATGGATAGATAATGGCTGCTTTTTGTGCTGGAATTAGGGCTGAACGTGGCTGGGTTTATTGAATGAATGGTGCTGGAATTACTGTTCACGTCCTTCCCTTGTATGCTATTTATAAGTCTTGAAAACAGCCCTTTTAGAAATAGATCTTCAACCTTCCTTTTAATTAGGAAACCTAATTAGATGAATAAGGAGTCTTCTTTCTTGTTTTAGCAAGCTTTCTAAATCTGGTCTCACTTGTATCTTCTAGAAACTTATTTACATGGACCCACAATCTGAGATTAATTGCAAGGAATTAAATCTGAACTTTTGACATAAAAGTGGGCCCTATTTGATGCGTGCAACATGAGTGTGGGACCCCTCTTTTTAGACTTCTATCTTGACTTGAACTCTTGCTCCAAATTTTCTTTTCTTTCTCTCCTTGTTTTTCTCCATTCTTGAACTCCACTTCTAACTTGAAGAAGACTTCTAATTTCTAAAATTCTTCTATTTGTAATAGATGTGGGCCCCCTTTGGGTGTGTAACCCTAGATTGGGTTTCTTCTTTCTTTCTTTTGCTATTCTTCTTTGATTAGAATTTCTTTCCTAATTCTTTCCTTCTTTGATTTGAATTGTAAGTTGTCCAAATAATTAGAAAGTCTTCTTGAAATCTGGAATATCTTGAATGGGACCCACCATGGTCTTTCTTTGGGATTCACGCCCATCATCCTCTTCATTAATTCCTCTCTTTTTGCTCCTTTTGACCTTAGCATAAAAATTAACAAAACTATATAAAATCAAATAAAATAACTATGACTAGCACAAGATGAATCAAATATTAGGGCTTAGATTGCAAACAATTAAGCACTTATCAACGTCCAGACCAACTTCTTCGGCATCAGTGAGAATCTCCTGCACATGTTGGATCATATCAAACCCAGCATCCAAGTGTCCAGAAAGGAGAGTCTCAATCCAAGAGCTCAAAACCCATGTCAACACCTTCTTCGCAAATAGAAGAGATGGCCCAGATGAAGATTCACCCCGCTCCGTCGGTCAGCTGCTCATGTCATGACCCGTTGGAAGAGTAACAAAAGAACTCTTTCCAGTTGGAGCCGCTGGGGAAGGAATCTCAGCACGAGATATCTCGTCAACCGTGTCAGAACTGGTTCTACGAGTCTCTACCTCTAGATCAACCTCTAGCATCCCTTGCTCTAGTTCCGAAGGAAACGATGGACTCTCTTCTGTCACTTCAAAACCTGCCAATGAAACACAAAAAGGTATGAATATGATCCTATTTAAAAAATCATTATCAGGGTTATTACTATAAAGTACCTTCTTCGACGACTGGCGGAACACTCTCTTCCTCCATGAACTCATCGGAAGCATCATCAACATTTGCGTCCATCGATGGTTCAAAGTCATCAGAATCCTGGGGCAAGTCAGCTGACAAAAAAAAATGTGTTAACAAATCAAGTCACGGACACAAAAAAAAAATCAAAAGAAGTTATACCAATTGGAGATTCTGGATTCACTCCAGAGTCCCTCGGTTCTTCTTCAGGTGCCCCCACAGGATCTGTCACCGCCTCATCGGTCGGAACTTCAAGCATCGCCAAGCCTTCTTCTTCTGCTAAAAAAAACAAGAAAAGAAAAGCAGAAACAGAAAGCAAATCAAAACATGGAAAAATCTCATGAAAAGAAATGGAAAGAGAGAGGAAGAATCATACCTTCACCGACGGTCTCTTCTTCTCGGCTTCTCTTTTCTGGAGGCTCGTCAGTATTCTCTGGCACCTCCTCAGTGATAGTAAGAGGGACTTTTATATCAGGAGAGTCTTCGTGTTGCTCCTTGCTGCGATGCTGACTCCTCTTCCTCTTACCTCTACGGGATCACTTCTTAGAGGAACCTGCCCCAATGTCAGAGTCAAGTTTCCCACTTGACTCTGTTGGGATTGGTGTATGCCCTAAAGCCCACTAGCTGCACTCTCATCTTTTGTTACTGAATATTTACCGGTTATTTAATGGAATGATTCTTTTCTCTTTAAGCATGTATATATGTATGGCTGTGTAAGGCCCATTGTTTCTAGTAAATGAATTAGGTGTGTAGTGTCTACACACAGATAGGTCTAATTCATGGACACTGGAAACAACATATTTGTTCATAACTGAGAGATGGAGCTGGGCACTTCATCTTGGTATAAGTTATAGTGAGAGACTCTCCTGTATTCAGGGTGACTTACCTAAGTCATGGGAGGACTTTCCTGAATTTATCTCATTAGTGCATATGCAATGCATTGAACAGGACCATGGTAGGTGTGATCTCTAAAATAGTACTAGCACTGAGAGAGATCAAGTCACCTCATGCTACTGAGTGACCAGTGCTCTTAATCTTGAGCATTTGTGGATGAACTGACGAAGTCAAGTTCTTGTGCTTTAATTCACTATGGGTGAGATTCTTTTCATGGGTCAACAGCTCTGTGTTTTGGGTACTCAGACTTGATCAGTTGGGACGTGCAGATGCAATAGAGAATCTATGCCATCTAATGATGGAATGATCGTCCCCTTAGAATTATCCGATTAATCATCCAAATCTAAGATCTTAGTATATGGATGTTCCATATGGATATTGAACTTGTGGGTCGCTCCCTGGACCAAGAGAATGATATCTGGATGATGATTAAGTTAAGGATATGAAGTTCTAAGGTTTAGATGTAATCAAGAAGGTTGATAGTACATCTGATAACCTGACTTGATTATGGATGTTACATAGAGGGGCATTTAGGTCATTTTACTTAGTAGGTCGAAGACAACTGTCATTTTATGACGAGCTTATTATATTATATATTTGTCCCTGGAGTTCAACCATAACTCTTTAGTGGAATGAGTTAAGGTTAAAATGGTCTTAATGTTGCTATGGGTTTAGCATGGACATTTTGGTCATTTTGGGAGCTAAGGGCAAATATGTCTTTTGGTCCCTTCTCTAGTCACTTTCCAAGATTGGCATGGTTTCCTAAGTTGTTTAGATGACATATGGTTGGATTATTTTAGTGGAAAAATAATTGTGAGTTTAAATTCAAATAGGCCTTTGATGGCATACATGAATTTAATTCTAGATAAATTATTTGTGGGCCATTGTGTGCATTATCATGTGGGACGTCCATACTGGGAATTCTATAAGGTGAGGTTTCCAATTTTGAGTAGGTCTCTCTACTTGGAAGGTTGGACTTCTCTTTGGATTAGTATTCCTATAGTAAAGTTTCCTTTTTGAATTAGAAACTTAAATTAGTAAGTGTTGTGCAACTAGGATTACTAATTGCCAAAGTTTGTGGGATGTTCCTTAGTTTCCTTTTCTAATTGGAGTGTTTCTAAAAGGAAATAAATCTTTAGATTATACTTTCCATTTAGGACATCTTTGAGAATTAGAAGAGATAACTTTTTAGGAAAGCAATCCAAAAGTTTCTATAAAAGAGGAAACCCACCCCCTTGGACGTCCATCCCTATGCAACAAAAAGGTTCCACACGTCCAGCCCCTTTTCTTCTTCATTGAAGAGAGTTTGAGGTCTGAGATTTTTCCATAGAAAAAGGTTCTCAAATCCCATCTAGAAATCTAGATTAAGATCCCACCATCTTAGCCAATCAGATTTGGAAGTGAGATAGAGAAGAAGATCAAAAGCAACTCTACTGCAGAAAATTCCAGCAAGTTGTTTGCTACTTGCAAGTCTGAGTTCGGCCCTTTGGATCTATTATTTCAGAGATTTGAAGTCTACAAATCTTCAAGTAATAGTCTTCTTGAATCTCCTTTAATTTTACACTTGTTGGTCATGAATTCATGGAGGTATTAAGCAATCAACATGGCTGATTTATGCTGCCAAGATCAGATTTTTTAAAACCTATTTTGATACAAATCAGCCATGGACGTCCTTCCTTAGTGATGTTCAGATCTGAATCGCAGTTTCTTTCAGTGGTATCAGAGCCACTCCATGTGAAATCTGATCCCATGTCGTGTTTAATTAATCCTAGATTGATTATGGGCATGGTGGCACCCTACTAAAGTTATGTTTAGATGCATGTTGTGTGCAAGTTTCATTAACAATGCTGGAATTTATTTTCCAGATTTGTTTAATGATGTACAAAGTGTTTTGCATGCACTAACCTCTTTGTTTTCAGCCGTATATTGCATCCTTGATGGTTCGCATGATTGTTATGTGGATTTGGATGTTTTTTCATTAGTTGGAAAGTGTACGATTGCGCGTTTAGCAATCATAGGAAGTTGTAATTCTTTCTTTACTTTTATTCCAACTAGTCTTGATGTTAGCTTTCTTAAAAAGCATAGGTATCTCCAATGTAATTTGGGGTTTTTTGTTTTTTATGGGTTTGCTTGTATAAATTTAATTTATTGAAACAAGCAAAAAGAAGAAAGTTTCAAGCAAGATAGGTTGCAAGTAACCGGATTCCTTAGTGGTGGAGGAGACAAGACTTCTTGGTGCAAGATGAGATCTATTTTTTGATGTCCTAGTTCGATAAGGATTGGAAGTCCGAAGAGCAGGAAGCCATCAAGGATTGCATACTTTTATTTGCTCTTATATATGAATGCATGGATGAATGCTTTATATAATTGCTATAATTGTCACCTAGAAACATGGCCACCATTAGGTTCTAAAATTGGCATCTTTTTATATTGGATTGTTTTTAGTTTGGCTAATTGTTTTAAACGGAACTTAGACCAGCACCTTCTATTTTGTCTAAGGTTTAAAATCGGATAGGGTTTAGTTTATCTTGGTACCCTTGGTTTCTAAAAGAGGCTAAACTAAAAAATAATTAGATGCCACCTATGGGTTCCCATAACCCAAGTAAGGTTTTTGATTCTTTAAAGGAATTTGCTAAAATATTTTAAAGCAAAGGTTATTTATTTTTAAGATGACTTAGATCATTGAGTCATAAATTTAATTAACCAAGTTTGCTAGATTTAAAAGAGTTTTTGAGTAAACAATGTAAAGGTCAAAAGGTATAAACCCTAGTGATAAATAATCAAGTGGGAGAGGGGTTTTTGGAAAGACCCCACGGCCTTCCATTTTCGGTTCATGTTATCTCATTAAAGTGTTAGTAGGAGCTGCCACCCCTTCGGTGGAGTTCTTTACTAAAGACCGCTGGGTTAATGGGTGAACTAATGTGAATATTCGTAATGAGGTGTTAGTAGGAGCGACCATCCCTTCGGTGGAGTTCTTTACTAAAGATCACTTCTATAGAATGTCAATGAAGTGTTGGTGGGAGCGGCCATCCCTTCGGTGGAGCTCTTTACTAAAGTTCACTTCTAGAATAGATAAAAGTCACTTCCCTTCGGGACTTAAGTCATAGACATTCTGGGAAATTTCATAAGAAATGGTAAAACACTTGACATAAGACGGTAATGACCTCTCCCTAGGAGTTAAGAGTTATTTGTCATATGAGGCCAAACCAATCAGTGATTGGACTACCACTGGATATGTGTGTCCAGATAGTGATAATCCAAATAAGCATACCTTAATTCAACATGACTGTAGGCTCGGCCATCCCTTCGATGGAGGGTCTATCAGGAGGTTGAAACACTGATACATTATGACTGGGGTTAAATAATGTAAAAAGTTTTGTGCTTTGTTTTTCCTTTTATAACAAGCACCATATGCATATTACATATATACTGCCTGTCTAATTATAAACCGTTTCATATCCAGAGAGAGATGGGTAAAGATTCTTTTAGTCCGTTGATGTGCATTCTTCGTGAGAACAAACTGACTGGACCAAATTACGTAGATTGGAAGAGAAATCTTGACATAGTACTCACTGCCGAAGAGTACAAGTATGTCTTGTTGGAAACCTGTCCTGATATTGATGCTAATTCTACTGATGACCAGTTAGAGGCTGAGAAGAAATGGAAGAAAGCGAATAGCATGGCTAAATGCTACATGCTTGCTTCCATGTCCAACGTGTTGCAAACACAGCACGAGCATATGGACACAGCCTATGAAATCATGATGTCCTTGTCTGAGATGTTCGCAGACAAAAGCAGGCCAGCTAGGCAAGCTGCTATAAGGACTATCATGAATACTAGGATGGAAGAGGGACCACCTGTCAGAGAGCATATGCTCAAGCTGATGGATTGTTTCAATGTAGCTGAGATTCTAGGGGCCGAGATTGATGCAGAGAGTCAAACTGATATGATTCTCGAAATTCTGTCGGACTCTTTCAATCAGTTCAAGCTCAATTTCAATATGAGCAAGATGGACATGACTCTATCTGAGTTAATGAAAGAACTCTAGGCGGCGGAGGCTATCATGAAGCCCAAAGCCCAAGCTCACTTTTTTCAGTCTTCCTCTAAACTAAACCCGAAAGGGAAGAAGTTCAAGAAGAAGCAGAATAAGGGAAAAGGACAGAAAAAGGACAATACTGGTAAAAAGAAGGACAAGGGTACAGATGGAAAGCCCAAAGGGAAATGCTTCAAATGTGGCCTCAAACGTCATTGGAAGAAAGATTGTCCCAAGTTGCTAGCCTCAGTTAAGAAAGGTACATCTTTTTCATACTACATTGAAACTTGTCTGGTGGTTGATTCTACTGATTCATGGATAGTAGACTCAGGAGCCACTAATCATATCTGCAATTCATTGTAGGGGTTTCAGATAATGCAGAAGATTGAGAAAGGAGAGTTTGCCTTTAAAGTTGGAACTGGAGTTAAAGTTTGGGCAGTTGCAGTAGAAATTGTTACTTACATTTTCCATGTGATAGGATATTAGTTTTAAATAATGTTTTCTATTCCGGACATGAGGAAGAATTTAATTTCAGTTTCCAGACTCATTGAATTTAATTATTCAGTTTTTTTCCATTCTGGTGTTGATATCAGTAGAGATGGAAATATTATATGTTCCGGTAGAATGCATGATAACTTATTTTATATATATCTTATTGCTCCCTCACTGCATAATGTACAACAAGAAAACTCAACTTCCCTTAAAAGGAAGGTATCTTCAATCAATGACACATATCTTTGGCACTTACGTTTGGGTCACATTAACCTAAAACGGAGTCAGAGGTTGGTAGAAGATGGGCCTTTGAGCTCATTAGATTTCGAACCTTTTCCTCAGTGCGAATCTTGTCTCAAGCGAAAGATGACCAAAAGGTCATTCTCTGGGAAGGGACTAAGGTCAAAAGAGTTGTTAGAATTGATTCACACTAATGTGTGTGGTCCTATGAACAAACCGGCTCGAGGACGGTATGAGTATTACATCACCTTCACTGATGATTACTCTAGGTATGGATATGTGTACTTAATGCGACGCAAGTCTGAGGCGTTTGATAAATTCAAGCAATTCAAGGCTGAGGCGGAGTTACAACTAGGGAAACATATCAAAGCCATTCGATCTGATCGAGGTGGCGAGTACCTCCTGGGTGAGTTCAAAGAGTACCTCACACAACATGGGATTGTGTCTCAGTTGTCTGCACCGGGTACACCCCAGCAAAATGGTGTAGCGGAGAGAAGAAACCGTACCCTTCTTGATATGGTAAGGTCCATGATGAGTCATGTAACCCTACCTATATCTTTTTGGGGATATGCCCTAGAAGCAGCAGTATACATTTTAAATCTGGTACCTTCTAAATCAGTACCTAGGACACCGCAAGAAATGTGGACAGGTCGAAAACCTAGTTTAAGACATATCCACATTTGGGGTTGTCCAGCCTATGTGCTGAATGATAAAGCTACCAAGCTGGAACCCAGATCGAAAATGTGCTACTTCATTGGGTATCCTAAGGGAACGAGAGGTGGCATCTTTTATCATCCAAAGGAGCGAAAAGTGCTTATCAGCACTCATGCTAGGTACTTGGAGGATGATTGTATGATGTACCAAGAGCTTAGTTGTAAAGAAACCCTTGAGGAGATTCTTCCGGGATCTCCTATAACATTTGTACCAGATCCTGAGATAGTAGATGAACAAGATATTCCTTTTAACACTCCGGAGCCTCGTCGTAGTGGGAGAATTTCTGGACAGCCAGAAAGATATCTAGGAGTGTCTTTTATGACAGACTCTGAAGATCTGGTTGAGGATCCTACTAGTTATGATGAAGCAGTAACGGGTATAGATGCTGACATGTGGCAGCAAGCGATGAAATCTGAAATGGATTCTTTGTATTCCAATCAAGTCTGGGAACTTGTAGATGCACCTGAAGGGATTAAACCCATAGGGTGCAAGTGGATCTACAAGAGGAAGAGAGGAGTGGATGGGAAGGTGGAAACCTTCAAAGCAAGACTGGTGGCGAAAGGATATACTCAGAAAGAGGGTATCGATTATGAGGAAACTTTTTCACCAGTGGCTATGCTTAAGTCCATAAGGATTCTCTTGGCCATCGCATGTCATTATGACTACGAGATATGGTAGATGGATGTCAAGACAGCTTTTCTTAATGGAAGTCTTGACGAATGCATCTATATGATGCAACCAGAGGGTTTCATTGCTAGTGGCCAAGATAACATGGTTTGTAAACTTAAGAAGTCCATTTATGGACTTAAGCAAGCATCTAGAGCATGGAACATCAAGTTTAATCAGGCAGTCAAATCTTTTGGCTTTGATCAAAACATTGATGAACCATGTGTGTATAAGAAAGGAAGTGGAAAAGCAGTTGCATTTTTAGTTCTGTATGTAGATGACATATTGCTCATTGGAAATGATGTAGGTATATTGTCATCCACAAAGGTTTGGTTATCCTCTCAATTTCAGATGAAGGATTTGGGGGAGGCCAGCTATATCTTAGGGATCAAGCTTTTGCGTGATCGCAAGAATAAGATGTTAGCCTTATTCCAATCTTCATATATTGAGAAGATATTGGTCAAGTTTAACATGCATGACTCTAAGAAGGGCTTGTTACCTTCTAGACATGGAGCACCACTGTCTCGAGATCAATGTCCAAAGACATCTGAAGAGATAGAGAGCATGAGGAGAGTTCCATATGCATATGCTGTTGGAAGCCTCATGTATGCTATGTTATGTACTAGACCAGATATTTGCTTTGCCGTAGGCATGGTTACCAGGTATCAGTCAAACCCTGGACCCATGCATTGGACAACTGTTAAGCATATATTCAAGTATCTTCAGAGAATGAAAGATTACATGCTAACCTTTCGAGCAGATGATCTAACGCCCTTGGCGTATACAGACTCTGATTTCCAATCTGATAGTGATGCCAGAAAGTCTACTTCAGGATACGTCTTTACTCTGTCAGGAGGGGCTATATCATGGAGAAGTGTCAAGCAATCCTGTACTGCTGATTTTACCATGGAAGCAGAGTATGTGGCGGCATCGGAAGCTGCGAAGGAAGCAGTATGGCTCAGAAAATTCCTATTGGAATTGGGAGTTGTTCCTGCAGTGCAAAAAATGATTGTCATGTACTGCGACAACACTGGTGCTGTAGCACAGTGCAAAGAGCCCAGGAATCACAAGAAAGGTAAGTACATTCAGAGAAAGTACCACTTGATCCGGGAATTCATTCAGGATGGAGAAATAGTGGTGGAGCATATTGCCTCAGCAAATAACTTAGTTGACCCATTCACTAAGACTCTTACTGAGAAAGTCTTTACTACTCATGTTGAGTCTATGGGTGTTAGGCTAGGAAATAGTGATATTTAGTGCAAGTGGGAGTTTGTTGGGATTGGTGTATACCGTAAAGCCCACTAGCTGCACTCTCATCTTTTGTTACTGGATATTTACTGGTTATTTAATGGAATGACTCTTTTCTCTTTAAACATGTATATATGTATGGTTATGTAAGGACCATTGTTTCTAGTAAATGAATTAGGTGTGTAGTGTCTACACACAGATAGGTCTAATTCATGGACACTGGAAACAACATATTTGTTCATAACTGAGAGATGGAGCTGGGCACTTCATCTTGGTATAAGTTATAGTGAGAGACTCTCCTGTATTCAGGGTGACTTACCTAAGTCATGGGAGAACTTTTCCGAATTTATCTCATTAGTGCATATGCAATGCATTGAACAGGACCATGGTAGGTGTGATCTCTAAAATAGTACTATCACTGAGAGAGATCAAGTCACCTCATGCTACTGAGTGACCAGTGCTCTTAATCTTGAGCATTTGTGGATGAACTGACGAAGTCAAGTTCTTGTGCTTTAATTCACTATGGGTGAGATTCTTTTCATGGGTCAACAACTCTGTGTTTTGGGTACTCGGACTTGATCAGTTGGGACGTGCAGATGCAATAGAGAATCTATGCCATCTAATGATGGAATGATCGTCCCCTTAGAATTATCCGATTAATCATCAAAATCTAAGATCTTAGTATATGGATGTTCTATATGGATATTGAACTTGTGGGTCGCTCCCTGGACCAAGAGAATGATATCTGGATGATGATTAAGTTAAGGATATGAAGTTCTAAGGTTTAGATGTAATCAAGAAGGTTGATAGTACATCTGATAACCTGACTTGATTATGGATGTTACATAGAGGGGCATTTAGGTCATTTTACTTAGTAGGTCGAAGACAACTGTCATTTTATGACGAGCTTATTATATTATATATTTGTCCCTGGAGTTCAACCATAACTCTTTAGTGGAATGAGTTAAGGTTAAAATGGTCTTAATGTTGCTATGGGTTTAGCATGGACATTTTGGTCATTTTGGGAGCCAAGGGTAAATATGTCTTTTGGTCCCTTCTCTAGTCACTTTCCAAGATTGGCATGGTTTCCTAAGTTGTTTAGATGACATATGGTTGAATTATTTTAGTGGAAAAATAATTTTGAGTTTAAATTCGAATAGGCCTTTGATGGCATACATGAATTTAATTCTAGATAAATTATTTGTGGGCCATGGTGTGCATTATCATGTGGGACGTCCATAATGGGAATTCTATAAGGTGAGGTTTCCAATTTTGAGTAGGTCTCTCTACTTGGAAGGTTGGACTTCTCTTTGGATTAGTATTCCTATAGTAAAGTTTCCTTTTTGAATTAGAAACTTAAATTAGTAAGTCTTGTGCAACTAGGATTACTAATTGCCAAAGTTTGTGGGATGTTCCTTAGTTTCCTTTTCTAATTGGAGTGTTTCTAAAAGGAAATAAATCTTTAGATTATACTTTCCATTTAGGACATCTTTGAGAATTAGAAGAGATAACTTTTTAGGAAAGCAATCCAAAAGTTTCTATAAAAGAGGAAACCCACCCCCTTGGACGTCCATCCCTATGCAACAAAAAGGTTCCACACGTCCAGCCCCTTTTCTTCTTCATTGAAGAGAGTTTGAGGTCTGAGATTTTTCCATAGAAAAGGTTCTCAAATCCCATCTAGAAATCTAGATTAAGATCCCACCATCTTAGCCAATCAGATTTGGAAGTGAGATAGAGAAGAAGATCAAAAGCAACTCTACTGCAGAAAATTCCAGCAAGTTGTTTGCTAATTGCAAGTCTGAGTTCGGCCCTTTGGATCTAGTATTTCAGAGATTTGAAGTCTACAAATCTTCAAGGTAATAGTCTTCTTGAATCTCCTTTAATTATACACTTGTTGGTCATGAATTCATGGAGTTATTAAGCGATCAACATGGCTGATTTATGCTGCCAAGATCAGATTTTTTAAAATCTGTTTTGATACAAATCAGCCATGGAAGTCCTTCCTTAGTGATGTTCAGATCTGAATCGCAGTTTCTTTCAGACTCCTCACTGGGTGGTCTACCCTTGTCAGTAGACTCCATGGAAGCTCGCCTCTGTGCTGCTTGCATCCAAGCATCAAGCTCAGCTTCCTCCTATACTAGCTGCTCTAAAGCCTCATCAGGTATTTCTCGAACAGCTTCAGAACCAATGACGCCTTGGTCACCGAGAAAGCCTATATTGTGCTTCTCTCCAGAAAGGAAGGCCCAAACTTCCTCTCGCCGGATGCCATCCGACTTTCCAAGGCCTTTTCCAGACGACAGTTTCACATCAAGCTCCTTCTTAGAAAGCCCCCGATATGCCGAAAAGCTCTCCGCGAACCACTTCGCGAAGCCGACAGTCCGGGAAGTCGACAATACAGGATAGGAAATCGTGGCTGTAGTGTCTTCAGCACTATAGAAAGCCCATGCATTTCTCCCATCCTGTAAACCTCCAAAGCATTTTACCATGCTTGAAGGCACTCCAACAACGCCTTGAGAAAAACCCAACTGCAGCACAAAGGGAGAAGGTACATACGGCTGGATGTCCACGAAAAGATGTCTTCGGTACACAATTGTGCCGACACGTATGCTGAAAAGCCACTCCTTCTCTGCATTTGTCAAGGAGTAATGCCTTCCCGACCCTACCCTGGTAGAGTCTCGAGAGGCAACAAAGTCAAAAGCCTTCTTCCGTAACTCCGGAGAAAGCTTCACTGAAGACTGCCCCATCTCGACGTCCCTAAACCGTCGGATTCTCATGCGGGCAAACAAAAGTGATTCGAGCACGGCTTTACCCTTAGCCAATCGAATCATCAGAGGATCATCATCCTGTGCAGCACCCAACCGATGGAAGCCAGGACAGTGGTATACATACCACGAATAGAAAATATGGGCTGAAAATACCCTGTTCATGGGAATCCCAAGCGAACCAAGAAAGCAGCAGCCTGCAGTTCGGTGCACAAGTAGGAGTAAAGAGCAGGCACTAAAGCAAGCTTCTCTCCAAACGCCATCTGACAAGCCGGAAAAATACAATGCGGCCTGATATGTGTTCCATCTCCTCCAGCAAAAATAGGCTCACCTAGCCAATAAGTGAGGTAAGTAGCGAGATCTCTCCGCAGCACAATGTCAAAGCAAATGACATCTGTACTCGCGAAGAAACCCCTCAACTCTTCTTGTATGGCTGAAGTCTTCTTCGAACCTGGATCCTGAGCCCTGGCTTCCCAGGTCATGCTATCAAAAGACTCCTTACTATAAAAAAAGTTGGGGAACAAAGAGCCAGAACTCTTCCAACTACTGGATCTAACTTTCGAGCCATCCATCTCCTTCAAAAAATCATAGAAGGCGACAAGCTGAAAGTACAGAAGCCTGAACTCCTCCGACTGCTCCTCAAGGACGCTGTCTATTGGCATGAACTCCTCGTAGAGTTTGCCAAGGATGGGTAATCCAGTTATGGCGCTCAGCTCCTTCAAAGAAAAACCAATCTCACCATTCGTGATAACGAAGGTATTGGTTTATGGAAGGAATGACTCCAACATAGCTATGAAGGCCTCGTCGGGAAAAATCAAGGTCTCCCTAAAGGCGCGGACCGCATCAAAAATCCCAGCTTCCTTCAAAACGGCGCCACCAATCAGCAGGACGCGATCAATCCACGACTTCCACTCGGAGGCAGCACTGAAACGGCCACGAAGTCGAAAAGGCTTCACCCAATTGCTGTCATCACGGCTAAAAATACCAAGGCCCACTGGTCCCAAATTGACCGACGGATAATTAGAGCCCAAGTAGCCGCTGCCCGGCATCAACATGTCCATGTCGGCATGCGATTTCTCAGCATATCCAGGAGAACCGCCTATAAAAACCCCGGTCTTGATTACATTTGTCCTCTTCACCCAGCTTGGAGGATCTTCCCTCTTAGGGCACGTGGGAGAAAGGCTCATGATCGAGATAGTACGAACAAACGTCGATCGGATAGCAACGGTTCTCTTATCACTAATGGACCGCACTCCTGCCTGGTTCTACCGAGGTCGGCGGACGTGGGAGTCCGTTGGTTCCGACCTTTTCGTAACCGGGGGGCAGAGGCTGCATCAACATTTCTTTTGTGTGGGTGTGCCAGATTTTCTATTTTTACTTGGAATTGCAAGTGGTGATCCAGAGATCAACCTTCGCAAGTAAAAAAGAAATCAACTTCTTTCAAGTTTTCCATTGCACATATATTTAAGAAAAGAGACATTTTCTTGATTTGCCGTGAAAGGCGATTTTTTTGGCATTTATAGCCACTTTTGGCGTTTGTAGCCGATTTTTGGCGTTTATAGCCGATTTTGGCATTTATAGCCGATTTACAATTCTTATCAATAATGAAAGACAAGAGTTGTGATTTTTTTCTCTTTAAAAAAAATACAAACTACAATGAAAAGCAAGAAAAAGAGGATCTAACTTCTCAGGAGATTGTGGGGACCCGTTCGGATTGACGGTCGCAAGCCATATGTGGACTTCGCCATCATCCATGCAGATGAGAACAGAGGATGCTATTGATTCGTTTGGCTTGGCTATAACCTAAGGTTTTTAGAGGACAAAGACCAAGAGGAGGTCCTATATCCAATAAAAAACTAAGTAGACGGGCTGAAAAGCCACGTCTAAGCCATTGGAGGCAGAAGGAGAAGACAAGGACTTTGGGGGGGATACCCCCCCAAGGGACTTTTGTCACCTTGTAGCGGTGGTCGATGTAGGATTTCCGCAAAGTTTTCTCTCTTTGATGCCTTTTTCTGTCTGTGTTTCCGGATTTTCTGCAGTCTGTTGTCTGTGTGATTGTGATTCTTTTCTTCTTGGAGAGCTCTCCTATTTATAGGCTTTTAGGTAGCCATTTAGGAGGGTTTATGAGCCTTAATTGTCATAAAGCTACATAAAGGGAGGAGTTACAAGATTGAATTCTTTATTTTGTAACTCCTTTTTCTTGGCTTCTGATTGGCCGGAGGAGATTGAGGGCATTTAATCGCCTTTAATCGCCATGATGGGAGGAGTTTCATGGGTTAAATGCCATGAATCTCTTGACTTATAACTCCCAGATGCTTGCTTCTGATTGGTCCGTCCAAAGAAATGGATTAATGGCTGTAATAAAGCTAGTCAATTAATCGCATTAAGTGGTCGTCGAGCAGGTGAAGAGTCGCGGGCCGTGCCGCGTCTTTTGGAATTCTTCTGACGATGATCATCGATGGATCTTCATGTAGATCGACATCGGATGGCCATGTAACTTCAGGTATTGGTTGCCAACAGCGGGTCGGTGCCATCTGTCCTGTCGATTTCTCGATCGGTCGGGTAGAAAGTACACTTTTTTTGGTTGACCAGTTGGCGATCAATGTTGATTTCGATACTCTTGATGATTAACCCGTGTTTTAGACGGATGTCAGAGGATTTGGTGTCTCAAAAGTATGAATATTGGAAAATACTAGAGGCCGGATGCTTCGAATCTCGAAAAAAATGGCTGAAAATGGGGTTTTCGGGGCCCCCCGGGCGATCCCGGGCCACAGGGTCGCCGGCGACCCTGGCCCACCCCTGCGACCCTGGAGGGTTTTTCCCTCTTTTTGTCCTGTTTTGTGTCCGTTTTTGCTGTTTTTTTATTCTTTTTTCTTCTGTATTTTCCCTTTACATTTTTGATCATTTATTGGCCTGATTTCCCTATAGAAAACCTGATGAGAATCCTTGCATTTTTGTTTTGCAAAGTTTCTAATTTTCTGAGAAAGCCGAAGACTTTGTCGCGCAGAGCTGCCGATTTTCCATCAGAAGCTGAAACTGGGTCAAACGATGTCGGAATGACCTAAAATTTGGTGTGAAGCCTCCTGAGCAATAAATAAGACCAACCATAGGCTTTTGTTTGAGTTTTGAAGCCGTTTGGGGTCCTATCACTAGTAGACTTGCTTTTATCGCGATGAAGATGTCGCGGTTTGATGTGCGGTCAACCGATGTCCGATTGACTTGAAATTTGACAGGGAACCTATTGGAGTCATTTTAAGATGATCCTGTTCGAAATAGGGTGTGCCTCTAGGATAGGTTTCAAAAACTTTTGACCCACTTGACGCAGGGATCAACTATCCAGAAGGCTATAAAACCCAATCCAAGATCTATGTCCTCAATCTCAGCCATCATGATCTGTAAATACAATCTATCTAGAAGATAGAACCAGCAACATATAAGCTACAAATAAATCTACAACATGCAAGGAAGTAGATTATACTTTTGGAGCTCGGTTGTGCTCTAGTGGAGAAGTTGCGTCTTTCTTTGATGATGAAACTGAAAGTCCGGGATCTTAACCCTAGAGGGGGGGGGGGGTGAATAGGGTGAGCTACACTTAATGACTTTTAATTATGACCAATTATGACTTAATTAATACAAACTAGTCACATGTGATGATTAACATACATAATGCGGAAGCTAAACAAAACAATCACCACTACACAAAGATTTATAGTGGTTCGGCCTCAATGCCTACATCCACTACCGGCTTGTGACTCAACACCCCACCGGATTTCCACTATTATGCTTTTCAAAAGGCTAAGCAATAACCTCTACAACTATGCTTTTCTAGGCTAAGCAATAACCTTACAATGTGCTTTTATAGGCTAAGCAATAACCTTTACACAATGTTTTTCTTAGGCTAAGCAATAACCTTTATACAATGCTTTTCTTAGGCTAAGCAATAACCTTTACAATCAAAAGATTTTCTTTCTCAAAGAAGTGTCTTCACAAACACTAGAAGAGAAATATTTTAAGCTCAATTACAATGCCTCTAAAATAGGCGGATATGAAATTGATAAAACAAACTCACACAACACACTAAGTAATGCAAAGATGAATGCTCATGATGTGTGTGTGTGAAAACTTCAATCAAGTTAAAAAAAAAAAAAACTAAGATCAATCAATGTATGCTTAAAGCATTTAAAAGTTTAAGGCACATAAAAAGATTTGATTGAAGTGAAATGCAAATCACATGTATAAATACTAACTTGTTAATGATGTAAAAATCAAAGGCTCACAAGTTTTATGAAACTATTTAATTCTAAACATGTGATGCATGTGCTATGTTGTTTTTAAAAAATAAACTAGTTTAACTAATGTTCTAAAGTGATTGAAAACAACTAATGAGGATTCAACCAAGTAAATGTATCATGCTATAAAAGAAATCAAAGATTTTGGCAAAGCATGATTAATGAAGTTTTTAAAACAAACTTGGTTTGAATTAAGGCGAAGAATCCAACATAAATAAATCCAAGATTAAATATGATAAAGGATTCAACACATCATAGTTATCATGCTAAAATTCATTTACCAATAATTAAAACAAAGCATGATATAATTAAAGAAAAGGGAGCATACCCATTAGAAAAAGATTCCAAGATTGAATCAATGGAATAGCCCCATATTCCCCTCACTAATTCTCTTAGAACATCCTCCTTCCTTGGCCTCAAAACTCCTCAAAAGTTCTACATTTTTCTCAAAGAAAATGTCCCTTTTTATAGCCAAAAAGGTTGCCAACGGCTAGCCCAACGGTTATTTTTTTTTAAACTATACTTTTAGCAGGGGCCGGGGCCGTCGGTAAAAGTGTATAACAGCCGCCGGTATAAGTCCTTCCAACGATCATATTTGTTTTGAAAATATGCTTTTAGCGACGGTCTCAGCCGCCGGTAAAGGTGATATATTGGCCGCCGGTAAAAGCCTTCTTTTCCCAAAAAATGTGTATTTTAAAGAGATTTTCTTGTGGGGACTTTAAGCCATAGAATCAAGCTAGGAAATATGTTTTAAATCATTTTAAGAGTTTTAAAAAACATGAAAACTAAAATGCCTAAGATGATTTAAAACGTTTAAAACATTGGCTAACTTGATTTATAAAAACTCCTTTTCAAACTAAATGGAACCAAGTTTAAAACACAAATATGCATGAAACATGAATTCTGAAAGTTTTAAAACCATACAAGTGAAAATTAAGATTTCAAGATATTCTAAATCAATGCATGTGTGAAAATTCATGAGATGAATAAAATGATAATGCATCCATCAAATTGCAAATACACAAAATCCCTAACAGAAACGCTTTCACTAATCAAATAAGGATCTCCAAGACCTCTTGATCTTCCACGCTATGACCCGTATCAGATTCTCCTTTTTCTCAAGAAGATGGTGGGATCTCCAAGAGAAAACTACTAGGAACTCTAGGGAGGAACTAGAAAGAGAACTAGAAGAGGGAGAGAGAGGAAAAACTCAAGCAACACTAGCTCTAGGGGCCTTGGGCGTGAATCCCTAGGTGGATTTTTTGCAAAGGACGTCCAAGCCTTGCACTCCTCTATTTATAGCTTTTGCAAGCCGCCTCTTCTTTACTAATTACAATAGAAGTCTTACTTCCATTAATTAGTAACTTACCATATCATAATTAGAAGTCTCACTTCAAATATGATTAGTAACTTTCTAATTCCTTTCTAATTAAAATAGAAGTCTCACTTCTACTAAAATTAGTAAGTCTACTATTACCACTATTAGAAGTCTCACTTCAAATAGAAATAGTAACTTTCCTTTTAGAATTCAACTAGAATTAGATACTTTCTAATAATTGGGCTAGCGTGGGGACCACTAGGGATTCCTTAGAAAGCTGGCTCCAACTGGAACACGCGACCCCACATCTCATGTGTAATCCGGGCCCACAGTTAACTGCAAATAACTCCACTATATAAATGCAATTGAACTCCAGTCTTAGGAATATTACATAGAAAACCCTAAACTTCCACATTACCACAAGTAGACCCCTCTATCAATATCCATGGATCAATTGGACCTGTCTTCCAAACTAGATCCATATCTTATTATCCTTGAGCCCCAATTAATTATAATGATCAATAGGTACCTTTCCAATTAACTCTTAATCGGAATGGGTGCGCACTTTCCAATGATAAATCCATTAATTGGCACAAGGGGATATTAGAGATAGATTCCATCTTGACCATTGAATGTTCCCACAGCTCTACTACCATGTACCCAAATCACCGAGGTGTTGACCTACAGTTGGCCTCACTCATTGGTGACTCAAAGCAAATGAATAGATAGAAACTTGAGTTCATTAATGTCTCAGTGATTGAGAGCCTATTGCTAGGGAATTATAAGAGCACACCTTAAAATAAAGACAGTGTTTATAAGGTGCTTCTCATGGTCCTTCAATACATCCAATGTACCAGCACTATGATCCAGAATCTTACATTCTGATGATCGAGACAAATCACACTATCTCATAGTGATCAAAATGCTGCAACCTTTGTCAGTATGAGATGTCCAGTCTCATCACTGGTTGTGAAGATATTTAAGTATAAGATTTGTCACACATGTCTCCCGTATGTGGATCTCATCCATACACATGTGTTACATCTAATATACTTGTGGACCTCGGTTCATCTCATGAACCATCATGTCATTCGTATTGGTTATGTGCAAGTATATAATAAATTACCATTCATCTCATGAAAGGAAAGCATGAATATATGAATAAATAAAGAATTTAATCAATTTATTATATCATCTACTGGATTGAGTCCATAAAACTAACAGATCCATAGGCTCTGTCTTGGAAATCATGGTCCAGGGGAGCTTCGCCACCGAGAGGCCTGATTTGGCTTCCGAGCGTCAAACTATGGTCAAATGTTGTCGAAATGACCTGAAATTTGACGTGTAGCCCTTTGTAAGCATTTTGAAGCCATCCATATGCTCTATCTGATGAGTGACAGCCTCGGTGGTTCTCGCCGCCGAGAGGCTTGATTTAGCTGTTCGAGGGTTGATGTAGGGTCAAACGTTGTCGGTTTGACTCGGAACTTGACGTGGAGCCTTTTGAATGTATTTTTAGACCATCCATCGGCTTTGATCGAAGATTTGGTGTCTCCGATGCTTTTGCCGCCGGGAGCTCCTTTTCAGTTCTCGGAGAAGCGAAGTTAGGCCAAATAATTTTGAAATGGCCCAAAACTTCTTGTGTACTCGTCTTTTGGCTGTCTTGAAGGATCTTGCAGTTTTTGTTTGATTCTGACAAGATTTGATTTTTTGGAAGTAGCATTGCCTATTTATGGTAGGTTGCGACTTCATGTAGCTCTTTGGATCTTGAAGAGGCAAAGTGACATTTTTGGTGTCAACAAATGCCCCCTCGAGGTACAGCGATGAGTTGCTTAACTTTTGTAGTCGATGTGCCTCGAAGAGACTTTTGAAGGAGAGCCTGTGACTGGACCAAGAGTCTTTGAGCAGTCTTTCTTTTTGGTATTTGTAGCCTTTTGAGCTTCTAGGGGAATTTTATGGTAGTGAAAGGAATCACGTACCATCTCGAGGCAAAGTTTTGAAGATGACATCAGGGATGTGGATTTGGGTTATGACCTTGTGACCTAACAAGCTGTATGTGGCAGGTTAGGGGGTCGTTTTTTGGTTTTGACCGTGTGACCCAACAAGCTGTATGTGGAATGTTGGGGGATCAATTTTGGTTTTGATCTTATGACCTAACAGGCTGTATATGGCAAGTTATGGGATCAGGTTTTGGTTTTTGGTTTTGGTCTTGTGACCTAACAAGCTGTATGTGTCAGGTTAGGGGACCAGGATTTGGTTTGAATTTTTGTGGAATGTCAATTTCAAGATTTTGGCTCAATTTGGTAGATGAGGCTGGATGGTTTGATTTTTGGAAGCTCATGGGGCTTGGAATTCTTTTTTGTATGGTCCAATCAACTCAAAAGAGGCATGGAACCATTTTTGTATGCTCTTGGTAAGAGGAATTTCTTTTTGACTAAAAGCCCAATTTTTTTTTTTTTTTAGTGCCTAGGTGGTCAAACCTGGCTCATATGGGCTAACCCATGGGACCTTAAGCTTTTGAAATGGCTTAGATCTCATATGGTATCATTTTTGTAAAGAATATCCAAAAATATCTCCTTTGGATAGAGAATATCTAAGAATATCTTTACTTGGAGAGAATCTCTCATGTTCCCTTTATTTTGGGATAGGATAACTCAAGATATCTTTCTTTTAGGAAAGAATCCTTCATTGATCCTATCTTTTGGGGGAAAATCTCTCATTGATTTCTTTTTGGGAGAAAATCCCTCAAGATATCTTTCTTTTGGAAAAGAATCTTTCTAATCTCTTTCTTTTGGTAAGGTTACTAATTAGTAACACTTACCTCTTTCTTCTTTCCTTCTTTGGTTTGCTCTCTTCTCTAAAAGTAAGGAGGAGGTTGGATCTCTTGCTCTTAATGCTTTCTTTTGCAATAATCCCAAGAGGGCTTCAAGACCAAGAGTTCTTCTTCTTCAAGATCTTCAAGACTTTTCTTCTTCTTCTCCATCAATGGCTTCAAGTAAGTTCCCTTTTTCAAGAAAACCCCATTGTAGGAAAAAAAGTTCTTCCTTTCTTTTTGTTTCTTTCTTTTCTTTTCTTCATTTTTTTTCACGTGTTTGCTTTTTTTTTTTACACGTTTTTTTTTTTTTGCTTTCTTTTTCTTTTTCTTTTTTTTTTTGCATGTTTTGTTTTGTTTTTTTTTTGTGGGCCGTACGGACAGATCCATACGGATCTGGCCGTACGGCCACGTGGCCTGTGGGCCATCCCTTTTTTCTTTTCTTTTTTTTTGTTTTCTTTCTCTCTCATTTTTTTTGAGAAAGTTTCTTTCTTCTCTTTCTTTTTTTTTTCTCATCATGATAATGCATTTTTTTTTCGCAAACCAAGATGTTCATGCATGTATATTTTTTTTTAAAATTGAATTGTAGCATGTGTGATAGCATACCTGAAAGTTTTCGCAAATTTGGAAATTTGGAGCTCGCAGTGATGTTGAGCCCTTCCTGATTCTGCGGAGACTTTGAGGTTTCGAAAGTTTGGAGTTTCGGAGCTCGCAGCAATGTTGAGCCCATCTTCAAGCTTTCTATTTCTTTCGGGATAGTTCTTTTTCTTCGGAATTGCCCCGTCATCATGTCAAAATTTCGCCAGATTTTTTTTTAGCGAGATTCTGTCATTTTGATGTTTGATTTTTTTTCTTTTCCATCCTTTGCAGGTGGTTCCTCCAGAACGAACAAGGGTAAAGAGCCTGCTACAAGCGTACCTGGTCGATCTGCTAGATCTTCTAATCCAGCCGTTCAGCAGGCCTTTGAGAAGGTCCAGTATGTTGAGAGAAATCTGGAAGAATGCGACTCCCTCAACAGAGATGAGATGAGGCTGCGACTAATCACTCTCAAGGGAGAGGAATTCTATAAGATCATGGTAAGTAGTCATCCATGGGTGATGGAAGATCAGAGGGTTTTGCCCAAGCCTACCTTCTTCTTTGGTGATGCAGTGCCTGATGACATGACATACCAGAGGAGATGTTTTCAGTTCTCTTTCACAGCAGATGGCGAGAAGAAGACTGTTGTTACCCGGTCGACGTTTGATCGCACCGTCTCGATCATGAGCCTTCCCCCACGTGCTCTAAGAGGGAAGATCCTCCAAGCTGGGTGAGAAGGACAAATGTAATCAAGACCGAGGTTTTTGTTGGCGGTTCTCCTAGATATACGGAGAGGTCGCATGTTGACATGGACCTGTTGATGCCATCCAGCGGCTACCAGGGCTCTGATTATCCGTCGGTCGATTTGAGACCAGTGGGCCTTGGTATTTTCAGCGGTGACGACAGCAATTGGATAAAGCCTTTTCGACTTCGTGGCCGTTTCAATGCTGACAACGAGTGGAAGTCGTGGACTGATCGCGTCCTGCTGATTGGTGGCGCCGTTTTGAAGGAAGCCGGGATTTTTGATGCGGTCCTCGCCTTTAGGGAGACCGTGATCTTTTCCGACGAGGCCTTCATGGCTATGCTGGAGTCATTCCTCCCACAAACCAATACCTTTGTTGTGACGAATGGTGAGATTGGTTTCTCTTTGAAGGAGCTTAGCGTCATTACTGGATTGCCCATCCTTGGCAAACTCTATGAGGAGTTTATGCCGATTGACAGCGTCCTTGAGGGGCAGTCTGAGGAGTTCAGGCTTCTGTACTTTCAGCTCGTCGCCTTCTATGATTTTTTGAAGGAGAAAGAGGGTTTGAAAGTTAGATCCAGCAGTTAGAAGAGTTCTAGCTCTTCGTTCCCCAACTTTTTTGATAGCAGGGAGTCTTCTGATAGTGTGACCTAGGAAGCCAAGGCTCAGGATCCAAGTTCGAAGAAGATCTTGGATATGCAAGAAGAGTTGAGAGATTTCTGTGCGAGTACAAACGCCATATGTCCTGACATTGCACTGCGGAGAGATCTCGCTGTTTAGCTCACTTATTGGCTTGGTGAGGCTATTTTTGCTGGAGGAGATGGAACGCACATCAGGCCGCATTGTATTTTTCAGGCTTGTCAGATGGCATTTGGAGAGCAGCTTGCTTTGGTGCCAGCTCTTTACTCCTACCTGTGTACCGAACTACAGGCTGCTGCTTTTTTGGTTCGGCTTGGGCTTCCCATGAATAGGGTATTTTCAGCCCATATCTTTTATTCGTGGTACGTGTACCACTGTCCTGGCTTCCACCGGCTGGGTGCCGCATAGGATGATGATCCTCTGATGATTCGGCTGGCTAAGGGCAAAGCCATGTCCGAATCACTTTTGTTTGCCCGCATGAGGATCCGACGGTTCAGGGACGTCGAGATGGGGCAATCTTCAGTGAAGCTTTCTTCAGAGTTGCGGAAGAAGGCTTTTGATTTTGGTGCCTCCCGAGACTCTACCAGGGCAGGGTCGGGAAGGCATTACTCCTTGACAAATGCAGAAAAGGAGTGGCTTTGCAGCATACGTGTCGGCACGATGGTGTATCGCAGATATCTTTTCATTGACATCCAGCCGTATGTACCCTCTCGCTTTGCTTTGCAGCTGGGCTTTTCTCAAGGCGTTGTTGGAGCGCCTTCAAGCATGGTGAAGCGCTTTGGAGGTTTACAGGATGGGAGAAATGCATGGGCTTTCTATAGTGCTAAAGACACTACAGCCATGATCTCTTATCCTGTGTTGTTGACTTCCCGGACTGCCGGCTTTGCGAAGTGGTTCGCGGAGAGCTTTTCGGCATATCAGGGGCTTTCCAAGAAGGAGCTTGATGTGAAGCTAGCATCTGGAAAGGGCCTTGGAAAGTCGGATGGCATCCGGCGAGAGGAAGTTTGGGCCTTCCTTTCTGGAGAGAAGCACAAGATAGGCTTTCTCGGTGACCAGGGCGTCATTGGTTCTGAAGCTGTTTGAGAAATACCTGATGAGGCTTTAGAACAGCTAGAACAGGAGGAAGCTGAACTTGGTGCTTGGATGCAAGCGGCACAGAGGCAAGCTTCCGTGGAGTCTACTGGCAAGAGTAGACCATCCAGTGAGGAGTCAAGTGGGAAACCTGACTCTGACAGCGGGGCAGGTTCCTCTAAGAAGCGAGCCCGTGGGAGTAAGAGGAGGAGGAGTCATCATCGCAGCAAGGGGTAGCATGAGGACTCTCCTGACTTGGAAGTTCCTCTTACTATCAATGAGGATGTGCCAGTGGATGCTGACGAGCCTCCAGAGAAGAGAAGCCGAGAAGAAGAGACCATTGGTGAAGGTATGATTCTTCCTTTTTCTCTTTCCATTTCTTTTCATGGGATTTTTCCATGTTCTGATTTGCTTCTTGTTTCTGCTTTTCTCTCTTCTTTTTTTAGCAGAGGAAGACTTGGTGATGCCTAAGGTTCCAACCGATGAGGTGGTGACGGATCCTGTCGGGGCACCTGAAGAAGAACCGAGGGACTCTGGAGTGAATCCAGAATCTCCAATTGGTATGACTTCTTTTGCTTTCTTTTTTTTGTGTCTGTGACTTGGTTTGCTAACATTTTTCTCGCCAGCTGACTTGCCATAGGATTCTGATGACTTTGAACCATCGATGGACGCAAATGTTGATGATGCTTCCGATGAGTTCATGGAGGAAGAGAGTCTTCCGCCAGTCGTCGAAGAAGGTATTTGTAGTAATAACCCTGATAATGATTTTCAAACAGGATTATATTCATACCTTTTTGTGTTTCTTTGGCAGGTTTTGACGTGACAGAGGAGAGTCCGTCGCTTCCTTCAGAACCAGAGCAAGGGATGCCAGAGGTTGATCCAGAGGTAGAGACTCCTGGGACCAGTTCTGACACTGTTGAGGAGATACCTCGTGCTGAGATTCCTCCCCGAGCAGGAGCAGCTTCAACTGGAAAGAGTTCTTTTGTTACTCTTCCAATGGGTGATGACATGAGCAGCCGACCAACGGAGTTGGGCGAATCTTCAGCTGGGCCATCTCTTCTTTTTGCGAAGAAGGTGGTGGTGCGGGTTCTGAGCTCTTGGATTGAGACTCTGCTTTCTGGGCACTTAGATGCTGGATTTGGGATGATCCAGCATGTGCGTGAGATTCTCGGTGATGCCGAAGAGGCTGGTCTGGATGTCATAAGTGCCAGGGCGATCGTTGATAGGATCATTGAGCTGGGTGACAGGTGGTTTGAGACCATGGGTTTTCCTGACGACCAGTTCTTCAAGGAGATGTTCCTGGACCCTGCGGATAAGGGTCAATCTAACCTGGATGAGGCTACACAAAGTAGGAAATAGATAGTCAGAGAGAAGAACTTAGAAGAGCTAAACATCATTGGGCTGACACATGACCTTAACATCCTTGATAGGGAGGTCGATGAGGCCAGGAAACGTCTTGAGCATCTGCAGGCACAAGTCGTTGCCAAGTGGACTGCAATAACAGAGGCTCGTGGCAGGGAGAGTGCTCTGATTTGTCGGGTTGCAGATGCCAATCGAGTTCTTGAAAGGAAATCTCAAGAAAGCAAACGATGGCAAACTGCTCGGAATAAGCTTCCCAGTGCGAAAGAAGGGTTTCAACCCACCCCAGCATCTCATGGCAAGTTCCTCAAGAAGTGTGCCCTGGAATCCCTGACGGCTGAGGCCAAAAGTTTGCTTGAGGAGCTGAACTCTTGGCTGGAGACCATTTTTGATTGAGCTCCTGTTTTTTTTTTTTTTTTTTTGTAATAGAAACTATCCTTCTTTTTTTTTTTTTTGGTAACACTTGTATTTTTTTTGGTACTTTTCTCTCTTTTTTTTGTAGTACTTGTGAACACTTTCTTTTGTTTTGGTACCACATGTATTTTTTTGGTACTCTAATTTTTTTTTGTTTTGTTTTCCCTACGCTCACTTAAATCTTTTTGTGATGAAAGTAATTGCTAAATGGGATGCTTTTTTTTTCCCTACGCTTACTTAAATCTTTTTGTGATAAAAGTAATTACTAAATGGGATGCTTTTCTTTTTGTTTTCCCTACGCTTACTTAAATCTTTTTGCGATAAAAGTAATTGCTAAATGGGATGCTTTTTTTTTGTTTTCCCTATGCTTACTTAAATCTTTTTGTGATAAAAGTAATTGCTAAATGGGATTTGATCAAAAGTTTATCATTTTGTGAAAATCTTTTGTCAAATGATTGTTTTGGCATGGAAGCCAGATTTTTGTTTGTGGCATGGAAGCCGATTTTTGGCATGAGAGCCGATTTTGGTGGCATCTATAGCCGGTTTTTGGTGGCATCTATAGCCGGTTTTGGTGGCATTGATAGCCAAGTTTGTGGCATTGATAGCCGGGTTTTTTGAAAGCCAGTTTTTTTTGTTTGTGGCATTGATAGCCGGTTTTGTTTTGTGGCATTGATAGCCGGGTGGCATCTATAGCCGTTTTGTGGCATTTATAGCCGGTTTGGTTTTCAAAAATGCAAGTATCGACTAAAAGTCGCCTCCCTGCTGAATAGTCTTGCAAGTATCGATGGAATGTCGCATCCTTGCTCATTCGGTTGCGAGTATCGATGGAATGTCGCATCCTCGCGGATTTGGGTGCAAGTATCGATGGAATGTCGCATCCTTGCTTTTTCAAAAATTTCGGTTTTTGCGGGTACTGACTTGATGTCGTTTCCCCATGATTTTTGAAATTTGTGGTTTTCTCGAACCTTTGGGTTATGGATATCAACTGAAATGTTGCGTCTCCATGGTTTTTTAGGTTTTTTCGAACCTTTGAGATTTGGGTTGTGGATATCAACTGAAATGTTGCGTCTCCACGGTTTTTAGGTTTTTTTTTAACCTTTGAAATTTGGGTTGTGGATATCAACTGAAATGTTGCATCTCCACGGTTTTTGATTTTGCAAGTATCGACGAAATGTCGCTTCCCTGCGATTTTGGAAGTGTCGAACGTGGTTCGTATGCTTCCGATTTGTGCGAGTATCGACTAAGTGTCGCTTCCCCGTGGTCTTTTGAAAAACCTTTTTTTTTGTTTAAAGACATGAGGGTCATAAGTTTTGACTTAAAACCATTTTCGCGGTAAAAGGCAGGGTGGACTAGGGTGGAAATCCCTGAATCCGATTTTTGTTTCAAACCATGAATTTTAGGTTTAGGGGTTGAAAATTTTGGTCAAGTTAGGGAAAGGTTCTTAAACTTGGATTTTTGAACAATGAAACGATGGAAGTAAGCATTGTTTTAAATTTCTAGAAATTTCAACATTTGACATGAAAATTCTAAAAAAAGGTGGGTTTAGCGAGCGTGTACCTGGAAACCGATTTTGGCCGTACAGGCATTGCTCTTACCCAGTTGGGTAAGTCTTCAAGGGTAGTACTGTCACGCCCCGAAACCGGGACCTGCAGCGAACCGATCTCGGGGTGCGAAATTTTGGAATAATTTGAAACTTTTTGTATAGTTCCCAAGATCCGCGTGAATGAGGATAATCACATCCCAACATAATCAGAGTGTATATTTCGCGGAAGCTAACCAAGGTGTTACGACTCGGAATCCGTGGCCATCGGGTTCCGTGTCGTACGCAACCAATGTCATAAAGCCATCATAAACAGACTGGCATAAATCATAAATCACAACACACTGAGCTGGTAGTAACAAATCTATCATTTCCCATATTCGAATTACAATTAACAAGTGTCTTAGTTACAAACCCAAAAGAAAAAGGCTGATAAAGCCATACAACAATATCCACTAAACAGAAATACTACCCCAACATTTGATATACGAACTCTGGTGCCAAACTTGACATCTAGATGATATCAACGGGCAGCCTCTCACGTCAGACCGGCGGTCCCACCGCCTCCTCTGATCAACACCTACAAACAGAAAAGAGAAGGAACTGGCACCAAACAAAGAGGGTCAGACACGACGGTCTGGCAAGCAAATTAACAAATAATATGAATAAAAGGAACATACATAAGACCAGACGAGAACATCGTAAAACCGGATAAACAGTCTAAACAATAATGACGATAAAACATGCTAAATCAATCGAAAGTCCAAACATAAATATCAAGACGAATAAACGAGCAATCTCTACAGCATAAATGTCTCGAAAAGATAACCACCTAAGTAAGGCATTTTAATAATTAGAAATACATTTAAAAACTGAAGAGTAGAAACAATACGATAAGGGTCGATGTCGTAAACATTAAACAAATCAAAGCATAAAAAGCATAACCGACAAGAATCATAAACTAAAGTAATATGCAGATAAAACCTAGGCGACCACAAATAGCTAAATCCTCCTATCACCGAAGTAATAAGAGCAAACAAAGCGTAGCCACTAAACGTGGTACCAAACAAAGGATCAGAACCGTAGCCATACAAATGGGACCGGCAGATCAAAAGTATCCGAACCGTAGCCATACAAATGGGACCGGCAGATAATTACCGTTGCCATGGTCGGTACAGACAGAATCCAAGCTGCAGCTGGCAAACAAAATAAAGACCCCAAGCCGGATGATCAGTCCGACAAGGTGACCTAAGCCTAGTGGTGCCTTTAGTTTTCAAAACTCGAACGGATACAAATCTAACATAATACTAATCCCTTTGGCTCAGGGGCTCGCACCACATAGCTCTGGCCCCGTCTTGCCTCGGGGTTTGTTTTCGAAGTCATAGCCTCTTTGGCTCATGGGCTCGCACCGCATAGCTCTGGCCCCTTCTTGCCTCGAGGTTTTTATTTTCAAATACTAGTGTTGTTAAAACAATAGTTTTATCGAAGAAATCCCGAATGTAACGAACATACTCAATCTCTTTTCAAATCGAATCGGAGAAAACATACGAGTATCTCTGGTAAACCGTTCAAATACGCATCGAGGTGATTTGTATAAAATCATACGAGCAACCCTTTCGAACATGGGAAGACACATGATTTTATGACAAATCATCGATGCTATTTAAGTTAGTTCACCAAAGAATGCAAATACAAAATACAAATACAAATACATTTTTCTGACTTGAAATGGAATGGACAGTGGAGAATGACCTAAGGACTTACCAAGGGACCATCACAATGCACATTTAACCTTTAAACATTAATAATTAAGGAATGTGTTTGATGCCAATGAAAATCCATAATGTTTAAATGATAAAGTGCGCATTGAGACCCGAAAGGTTCCCGGATAATCTCACATAAGCTCATTCCCACATCATTCCCATTTCACAAATTTCCAAGTACCAAAGGTAATGTCAAAACCCTTGAAAACAGGCCCATAGCTGGCCTTAAACCAAGTCCAAATAACCTACTCATTTAGCCCAAAATAGCCCCTTTAAACAAGGCCTAAACCATTATTAAAACAGTCCCAAACACTAAGCCTGATTGGCCCACAAAACACGTTTCAAAAACAGCCCAAAGTTAAACATTGATTGGCCCACAAAACACATTTCAAAAACAGCCCAAAGTTAAACATTGATTGGCCCACAAAACATATGTTTAAAACCACCCAAAACTGAACTTGAATTGCCCACAAAACAAGTTTTAAAACCAATCCAACTAACTATAAAACAGGCCCACCAACCAAAATTCTCAAACAGCCCACAAAACTATCATTAAAAACAGTCGAATGTCAGGCCCAAGATGACCCAACATCAGATTTTACACTGGCCCAAAAACTGACTTTGGATGGCCCAAAGAAACCCCAACAAACTGGCCCACAAAATCCTCGAAATAGGCCCAGACCCGAGCCCAGACTGAGCTGGGCTCGCTCGAGCGGACCCAGGCCCGCTCGAGCGGACCCAGACAGAAGCTGGGTCGCTCGAGCGACCCAGTGGGTCGCTCGAGTGGACCCAGACAGTGCCTGGTCCGCTCGAGCGACCCACTGGGTCGCTCGAGCGGACTGGGCCTGCCCAGTCCAGCCCGAGTCTTCTTCTTGCATTTTTTTCTTGATTTTTCTTTGATTCCTTTGATTCCTTTCTTTCATACTAATTTCCATAAATTGTTGGGCCCTTCCTTGACCTTCCAAACTCATCAAACACCATCCATAAACCTATCAAATTGATCAAACACAAGCTTTTTCCAAAGATCAAAGTTTTTCCCAAACTTAGAACACAACACCATTAATACAAAGAATTCAAATTATCAAAGTGACTAACATGAAACCAAACTCCCAATACATCATAAGAAAACAGCATATGTGGAAATCAACATACATTAGTTGTGAATCCATAAATCACAAAGAGTTAGAACATAATGAAGAAAAGCCATGACATGAAATCAAATAAGACACATCATCATATTAGTTGTAGAATTCACTTGCCTTGAGTCAAGAGAAGATGCAAAACACTCTATGAAAGTCCTCTAATGGCCTCAAGCTTTAAAATCATAAAACCCCCAAATAGCTCATGGAAAAACCCTAGAAAACAAATCCATTTCCGAAATTCCATGAAAACCCATTGCATGAGAGATGAAACCACTCCAAATGAGGAGGAAAACAAAGATGAAAAGAAAAGAGAACCATTGCTAACCTTTGGGTGTCCCAAACAAGAAGAAGAGCTTGAAAGATGGGTCTTCTCTAGCTCAAACATCTCAAAAATGGTGTCTAGGGGAAGCTAGGAAGATGGGGAAGAAGAAGAGGAGCTCAAATCTCCATTTAGCATCAAGGGGCAAGAGATGCATGAGGAGAGAGAAAGGGGGCTGGGAGAAACCCTAATCCCTCTTTGTTGCAGGAAATGAGAGAAAGAATGGGGGAGACAAGAGACCCAATGGGGTTTTATAGAACAAATGGGCTGGGCCCCATGGGCCCCAAGCTTACCAAAGCTGAAACTAAGGTTTGCGGGTCCCGAATGAAAACGACGAAGAAGACAAAAACGATCGGCGAAATATCTAGTTTCCAAAAAGTATATTTTCCCCAAATTCTGAAATTTTCGAAATTCATGGACAGATTTAGTGAAAATGTCATTTTTGCCCATTTTCCCTCGAAAAACGTGATTTCTGAGTATCAAATCAAAATGATCAAAACATGAAAGTTGTTAAACTTCATAAAATAAGTCGAAATACACCAAATCCAGAATTTTTAGAAATCCGAAGTAATTTCCCATAAAAATACAGATCCTAAGGACCGGGTCAAACTAAAGTCAACGGTCTTCAAAATCTCCAAGGCAAGGAAAAATCCGGTCAAACTCAAATACGCGGTCAAACTAAATCAAATCTCGCTTAAAAAGCTAAACCACGATTAAAACAATGCTAAACAAAAGGGTTGGGGTCGGGATCTTACATCCTCCCCCCCTTAGAATCCATTTGGTCCTCCAAATGGCTTAAACCAAATCGAAATCGAAAACCCAAAAGACAAACGAAGACACTGACACCCTATGCTAGACCTCGGCAACTGAGAGACCTCCTCTTAACACAGCTGACGGTGAGATGCACGGTCGACCACATTCTGATTCGGTTGAAGGCTTCACACTATTCCACATATCTGCTCGGAAACAAACTTCTCTGACCAAACTGGTGCCCAACACTCCTAAGTATCCTCGGTGTCATCTGTCGTTCCTGCACTGAATCATTTCTTTTCCTTATCTCGTCAGTGAATGTCGGTCCAAGAAATTGCAAATTCTGCCTCTTTCTATCACTTTGGAATTCTGTGGCTTAAGTCCTTCAAAGCCGTACACGGTGCTCCCGATGCTTGCCTCTTCAGATTTCACTCTTCAAATCTCCTACCAATGACATGTAAAGCCGACCTTGAAATCCAAATCTGTGTTCACAACTCCCTATTCCAAGTCTTGAATGATCTTTTACTCTCTCATAGATCCAACTTTATTTTCCAACTGAACCGGTACACATCCTGACATTCATCATCCCTTCACTTCATACACCTCCGAACTCCAACCAAAGGCTACTACTACTCACTCCATTCAATGCGAAACAAATCTTACAATTGGGAAACATATTGATTAAAATAATTACTTAGCTAAATTTTATCATCTTAAAATATAGTAGAAACCGAACCTCCAATTTGCCAAGTAAAGCTTAATAAATAAAGTTTATCAAAGTTTGAGTATGAAACTACATTATTCATTTTGAAATTCATATTTATAGTATAACTATACATCAAACTTCGTTGAAATCTGAGTGTTAATTAAACACTAAATCTTATTGAAAACTAACTCATTTGTTTGTAAAAAATCTTGCGAAAATCTCAATAAGGTTGAGCGTTAAAAAAAAATGTAGGAAATCTACATAAAATCTAAACACAAGACCTTTAAGAAATTTCATTTTACATAACCATAGAAAACAACTCAATGAAATAGAAATCTCACACTGCTCTTTGAGAAAGAAACACAATTTTGAGTTACATGCTTTTAAAGACCAATCTTGAAAATAACATCATGTGACTCATGAAAAGAGTATAATGACATAATTTATTTCAAAATAAGCTTTAAAGAAGAAACATAAATCCATTTTTTTTTAAACATTACAAGGATAAACCATAGATATCAATGAAAACATATCAAAGATGAAAATATCATGGAAATCATTTTAAATAAGAAATGAACATTCAAACCACCGAGATACTCCCTTGCTGAATAAACTACACCGGCTAAGCTGCAAGTCACCAAAATTCTCAACCAAAACCATGACCATGCTCGTCGAATCCGGGGAAATCCCTGAGTTTCTTGCACCACTCCAAATCTTACTAACTAAGGTCACTTCTCCCTTCATAAAAATCCACAGGTAACATGCCTCTTGCAGTCCTTCATCTTGAAAAGATGGTCTGAGTCCCCCCAAAATCCACATTTACTTACCTTGATACGCTGCATGACGATCCTTGATTAGCTGAAAGGGGATCTTCAACTACTGCTCGAGTTCTACTTTGACTGGCAACTGCACATGTCTTCTCTTACTAACCACAATGGGGGTGCTGAAGGCTGAAAGTCTGCTGACGTTCTCCGAAAACAACATACTAACTCCACGAGGTTCTCAGTCTCCGACACAAGCAAAGACTAAAAGACACTAGACAAGAGTATGGAGATTTAAAACTCTCCACCACTAAGGAGGAAATTTGGCCGTCCAAATCTCCTAACAACACGAACTAAAAGAAAAGACAAGCAAAATCTCCCGAACTGAAAGAAAAGCCGACTCAAATCCAACGAAACAAAGACACGGGAAAACAAATCGACACAATCTAACGAGTCCTCACCACACGTCTTAATGTCTCTAGTGTATTTTATTTCCTAGAAACTAACCAGCTCTGATACCAAACCTGTCACGCCCCGAAACCGGGACCTGCAGCGAACCGATCTCGGGGTGCGAAATTTTGGAATAATTTGAAACTTTTTGTATAGTTCCCAAGATCCGCGTGAATGAGGATAAGCACATCCCAACATAATCAGAGTGTATATTTCGCGGAAGCTAAACCAAGGTGTTACGACTCGGAATCCGTGGCCATCGGGTTCCGTGTCGTACGCAAAACCAATGTCATAAAGCCATCATAAACAGACTGGCATAAATCATAAATCACAACACACTGAGCTGGTAGTACTAAATCTATCATTTCCCATAGTCGAATTACAATTAACAAGTGTCTTAGTTACAAACCCAAAAGAAAAAGGCTGATAAAGCCATACAACAATATCCACTAAACAGAAATACTACCCCCAACATTTGATATACGAACTCTGGTGCCAAACTTGACATCTAGATGATATCAACGGGCAGCCTCTCACGTCAGACCGGCGGTCCCACCGCCTCCTCTGATCAACACCTACAAACAGAAAAGAGAAGGAACTGGCACCAAACAAAGAGGGTCAGACACGACGGTCTGGCAAGCAAATTAACAAATAATATGAATAAAAGGAACATACATAAGACCAGACGAGAACATCGTAAAACCGGATAAACAGTCTAAACAATAATGACGATAAAACATGCTAAATCAATCGAAAGTCCAAACATAAATATCAAGACGAATAAATGAGCAATCTCTACAGCATAAATGTCTCGAAAAGATAACCACCTAAGTAAGGCATTTTAATATTAGAAATACATTTAAAAACTGAAAGAGTAGAAACAATACGATAAGGGTCGATGTCGTAAACATTAAACAAATCAAAGCATAAAAAGCATAACCGACAAGAATCATAAACTAAAGTAATATGCAGATAAAACCTAGGCGACCACAAATAGCTAAATCCTCCTATCACCGAAGTAATAAGAGCAAACAAAGCGTAGCCACTAAACGTGGTACCAAACAAAGGATCAGAACCGTAGCCATACAAATGGGACCGGCAGATCAAAAGTATCCGAACCGTAGCCATACAAATGGGACCGGCAGATAATTACCGTTGCCATGGTCGGTACAGACAGAATCCAAGCTGCAGCTGGCAAACAAAATAAAGACCCCAAGCCGGATGATCAGTCCGACAAGGTGACCTAAGCCTAGTGGTGCCTTTAGTTTTCAAAACTCGAACGGATACAAATCTAACATAATACTAATCCCTTTGGCTCAGGGGCTCGCACCACATAGCTCTGGCCCCGTCTTGCCTCGGGGTTTGTTTTCGAAGTCATAGCCTCTTTGGCTCATGGGCTCGCACCGCATAGCTCTGGCCCCTTCTTGCCTCGAGGGTTTTTATTTTCAAATACTAGTGTTGTTAAAACAATAGTTTTATCGAAGAAATCCCGAATGTAACGAACATACTCAATCTCTTTTCAAATCGAATCGGAGAAAACATACGAGTATCTCTGGTAAACCGTTCAAATACGCATCGAGGTGATTTGTATAAAATCATACGAGCAACCCTTTCGAACATGGGAAGACACATGATTTTATGACAAATCATCGATGCTATTTAAGTTAGTTCACCAAGAATGCAAATACAAATACAAATACAAATACATTTTTCTGACTTGAAATGGAATGGACAGTGGAGAATGACCTAAGGACTTACCAAGGGACCATCACAATGCACATTTAACCTTTAAACATTAATAATTAAGGAATGTGTTTGATGCCAATGAAAATCCATAATGTTTAAATGATAAAGTGCGCATTGAGACCCGAAAGGTTCCCGGATAATCTCACATAAGCTCATTCCCACATCATTCCCATTTCACAAATTTCCAAGTACCAAAGGTAATGTCAAAACCCTTGAAAACAGGCCCATAGCTGGCCTTAAACCAAGTCCAAATAACCTACTCATTTAGCCCAAAATAGCCCCTTTAAACAAGGCCTAAACCATTATTAAAACAGTCCCAAAACACTAAGCCTGATTGGCCCACAAAACACGTTTCAAAAACAGCCCAAAGTTAAACATTGATTGGCCCACAAAACACATTTCAAAAACAGCCCAAAGTTAAACATTGATTGGCCCACAAAACATATGTTTAAAACCACCCAAAACTGAACTTGAATTGCCCACAAAACAAGTTTTAAAACCAATCCAACTAACTATAAAACAGGCCCACCAACCAAAATTCTCAAACAGCCCACAAAACTATCATTAAAAACAGTCGAATGTCAGGCCCAAGATGACCCAACATCAGATTTTACAACTGGCCCAAAAACTGACTTTGGATGGCCCAAAGAAACCCCAACAAACTGGCCCACAAAATCCTCGAAATAGGCCCAGACCCGAGCCCAGACTGAGCTGGGCTCGCTCGAGCGGACCCAGGCCTGCTCGAGCGGACCCAGACAGAAGCTGGGTCGCTCGAGCGACCCAGTGGGTCGCTCGAGCGGACTGGGCCTGCCCAGTCCAGCCCGAGTCTTCTTCTTGCATTTTTTTCTTGATTTTTTCTTTGATTCCTTTGATTCCTTTCTTTCATACTAATTTCCATAAATTGTTGGGCCCTTCCTTGACCTTCCAAACTCATCAAACACCATCCATAAACCTATCAAATTGATCAAACACAAGCTTTTTCCAAAGATCAAAGTTTTTCCCAAACTTAGAACACAACACCATTAATACAAAGAAATCAAATTATCAAAGTGACTAACATGAAACCAAACTCCCAATACATCATAAGAAAACAGCATATGTGGAAATCAACATACATTAGTTGTGAATCCATAAATCACAAAGAGTTAGAACATAATGAAGAAAAGCCATGACATGAAATCAAATAAGACACATCATCATATTAGTTGTAGAATTCACTTGCCTTGAGTCAAGAGAAGATGCAAAACACTCTATGAAAGTCCTCTAATGGCCTCAAGCTTTAAAATCATAAAACCCCCAAATAGCTCATGCAAAAACCCTAGAAAACAAATCCATTTCCGAAAATTCCATGAAAACCCATTGCATGAGAGATGAAACCACTCCAAATGAGGAGGAAAACAAAGATGAAAAGAAAAGAGAACCATTGCTAACCTTTGGGTGTCCCAAACAAGAAGAAGAGCTTGAAAGATGGGTCTTCTCTAGCTCAAACATCTCAAAAATGGTGTCTAGGGGAAGCTAGGAAGATGGGGAAGAAGAAGAGGAGCTCAAATCTCCATTTAGCATCAAGGGGCAAGAGATGCATGAGGAGAGAGAAAGGGGGCTGGGAGAAACCCTAATCCCTCTTTGTTGCAGGAAATGAGAGAAAGAATGGGGGAGACAAGAGACCCAATGGGTTTTATTAGAACAAATGGGCTGGGCCCCATGGGCCCCAAGCTTACCAAAGCTGAAACTAAGGTTTGCGGGTCCCGAATGAAAACGACGAAGAAGACAAAAACGATCGGCGAAATATCTAGTTTCCAAAAAGTATATTTTCCCCAAATTCTGAAATTTTCGAAATTCATGGACAGATTTAGTGAAAAATGTCATTTTTGCCCATTTTCCTCGAAAAAACGTGATTTCTGAGTATCAAATCAAAATGATCAAAACATGAAAGTTGTTAAACTTCATAAAATAAGTCGAAATACACCAAATCCAGAATTTTTAGAAATCCAAAGTAATTTCCCATAAAAATACAGATCCTAAGGACCGGGTCAAACTAAAGTCAACGGTCTTCAAAATCTCCAAGGCAAGGAAAAATCCGGTCAAACTCAAATACGCGGTCAAACTAAATCAATCTCGCTTAAAAAGCTAAACCACGATTAAACAATGCTAAACAAAAGGGTTGGGGTCGGGATCTTACATCCTCCCCCCCTTAGAAATCCATTTGGTCCTCCAAATGGCTTAAACCAAATCGAAATCGAAAACCCAAAGACAAACGAAGACACTGACACCCTATGCTAGACCTCGGCAACTGAGAGACCTCCTCTTAACACAGCTGACGGTGAGATGCACGGTCGACCACATTCTGATTCGGTTGAAGGCTTCACACTATTCCACATATCTGCTCGGAAACAAACTTCTCTGACCAAACTGGTGCCCAACACTCCTAAGTATCCTCGGTGTCATCTGTCGTTCCTGCACTGAATCATTTCTTTTCCTTATCTCGTCAGTGAATGTCGGTCCAAGAAATTGCAAATTCTGCCTCTTTCTATCACTTTGGAATTCTGTGGCTTAAGTCCTTCAAAGCCGTACACGGTGCTCCCGATGCTTGCCTCTTCAGATTTCACTCTTCAAATCTCCTACCAATGACATGTAAAGCCGACCTTGAATCCAAATCTGTGTTCACAACTCCCTATTCCAAGTCTTGAATGATCTTTTACTCTCTCATAGATCCAACTTTATTTTCCAACTGAACCGGTACACATCCTGACATTCATCATCCCTTCACTTCATACACCTCCGAACTCCAACCAAAGGCTACTACTACTCACTCCATTCAATGCGAAACAAATCTTACAATTGGAAACATATTGATTAAAATAATTACTTAGCTAAATTTTATCATCTTAAAATATAGTAGAAACCGAACCTCCAATTTGCCAAGTAAAGCTTAATAAATAAAGTTTATCAAAGTTTGAGTATGAAACTACATTATTCATTTTGAAATTCATATTTATAGTATAACTATACATCAAACTTCGTTGAAATCTGAGTGTTAATTAAACACTAAATCTTATTGAAAACTAACTCATTTGTTTGTAAAAAATCTTGCGAAAATCTCAATAAGGTTGAGCGTTAAAAAAAAATGTAGGAAATCTACATAAAATCTAAACACAAGACCTTTAAGAAATTTCATTTTACATAACCATAGAAAACAACTCAATGAAATAGAAATCTCACACTGCTCTTTGAGAAAGAAACACAATTTTGAGTTACATGCTTTTAAAGACCAATCTTGAAAATAACATCATGTGACTCATGAAAAGAGTATAATGACATAATTTATTTCAAAATAAGCTTTAAAGAAGAAACATAAATCCATTTTTTTTTTAAACATTACAAGGATAAACCATAGATATCAATGAAAACATATCAAAGATGAAAATATCATGGAAATCATTTTAAATAAGAAATGAACATTCAAACCACCGAGATACTCCCTTGCTGAATAAACTACACCGGCTAAGCTGCAAGTCACCAAAATTCTCAACCAAAACCATGACCATGCTCGTCGAATCCGGGGAAATCCCTGAGTTTCTTGCACCACTCCAAATCTTACTAACTAAGGTCACTTCTCCCTTCATAAAAATCCACAGGTAACATGCCTCTTGCAGTCCTTCATCTTGAAAAGATGGTCTGAGTCCCCCCAAAATCCACATTTACTTACCTTGATACGCTGCATGACGATCCTTGATTAGCTGAAAGGGGATCTTCAACTACTGCTCGAGTTCTACTTTGACTGGCAACTGCACTTGTCTTCTCTTACTAGCCACAATGAAGACGCTGAAGGTTGAAGGTCTGCTGACGTTCTCCGAAAACAACATACTAAATTCATGAGGTTCTCAGTCTCCGACACAAATACAGACAAAAGACACTAGACAAGAGTATGGAGATTTTAAAAATTCTCCACCACTAAGGAGGAAATTTGGCCGTCCAAATCTCCTAACAACAGAACTAAAAGAAAAGACAAGCAAAATCTCCCGAACTGAAAGAAAAGCCGACTCAAATCCAACGAAACAAAGACACGGGAAAACAAATCGACACAATCTAACGAATCCTCACCACACGTCTTAATGTCTCTAGTGTATTTTATTTCCTAGAAACTAACCAGCTCTGATACCAAACCTGTCACGCCCCGAAACCGGGACCTGCAGCGAACCGATCTCGGGGTGCGAAATTTTGGAATAATTTGAAAACTTTTTGTATAGTTCCCAAGATCCGCGTGAATGAGGATAATCACATCCCAACATAATCAGAGTGTATATTTCGCGGAAGCTAACCAAGGTGTTACGACTCGGAATCCGTGGCCATCGGGTTTCCGTGTCGTACGCAACCAATGTCATAAAGCCATCATAAACAGACTGGCATAAATCATAAATCACAACACACTGAGCTGGTAGTAACAAATCTATCATTTCCCATATTCGAATTACAATTAACAAGTGTCTTAGTTACAAACCCAAAAGAAAAAGGCTGATAAAGCCATACAACAATATCCACTAAACAGAAATACTACCCCAACATTTGATATACGAACTCTGGTGCCAAACTTGACATCTAGATGATATCACCGGGCAGCCTCTCACGTCAGACCGGCGGTCCCACCGCCTCCTCTGATCAACACCTACAAACAGAAAAGAGAAGGAACTGGCACCAAACAAAGAGGGTCAGACACGACGGTCTGGCAAGCAAATTAACAAATAATATGAATAAAAGGAACATACATAAGACCAGACGAGAACATCGTAAAACCGGATAAACAGTCTAAACAATAATGACGATAAAACATGCTAAATCAATCGAAAGTCCAAACATAAATATCAAGACGAATAAACGAGCAATCTCTACAGCATAAATGTCTCGAAAAGATAACCACCTAAGTAAGGCATTTTAATAATTAGAAATACATTTAAAAACTGAAGAGTAGAAACAATACGATAAGGGTCGATGTCGTAAACATTAAACAAATCAAAGCATAAAAAGCATAACCGACAAGAATCATAAACTAAAGTAATATGCAGATAAAACCTAGGCGACCACAAATAGCTAAATCCTCCTATCACCGAAGTAATAAGAGCAAACAAGGCGTAGCCACTAAACGTGGTACCAAACAAAGGATCAGAACCGTAGCCATACAAATGGGACCGGCAGATCAAAAGTATCCGAACCGTAGCCATACAAATGGGACCGGCAGATAATTACCGTTGCCATGGTCGGTACAGACAGAATCCAAGCTGCAGCTGGCAAACAAAATAAAGACCCCAAGCCGGATGATCAGTCCGACAAGGTGACCTAAGCCTAGTGGTGCCTTTAGTTTTCAAAACTCGAACGGATACAAATCTAACATAATACTAATCCCTTTGGCTCAGGGGCTCGCACCACATAGCTCTGGCCCCGTCTTGCCTCGGGGTTTGTTTTCGAAGTCATAGCCTCTTTGGCTCATGGGCTCGCACCGCATAGCTCTGGCCCCTTCTTGCCTCGAGGTTTTTATTTTCAAATACTAGTGTTGTTAAAACAATAGTTTTATCGAAGAAATCCCGAATGTAACGAACATACTCAATCTCTTTTCAAATCGAATCGGAGAAAACATACGAGTATCTCTGGTAAACCGTTCAAATACGCATCGAGGTGATTTGTATAAAATCATACGAGCAACCCTTTCGAACATGGGAAGACACATGATTTTATGACAAATCATCGATGCTATTTAAGTTAGTTCACCAAAGAATGCAAATACAAAATACAAATACAAATACATTTTTCTGACTTGAAATGGAATGGACAGTGGAGAATGACCTAAGGACTTACCAAGGGACCATCACAATGCACATTTAACCTTTAAACATTAATAATTAAGGAATGTGTTTGATGCCAATGAAAATCCATAATGTTTAAATGATAAAGTGCGCATTGAGACCCGAAAGGTTCCCGGATAATCTCACATAAGCTCATTCCCACATCATTCCCATTTCACAAATTTCCAAGTACCAAAGGTAATGTCAAAACCCTTGAAAACAGGCCCATAGCTGGCCTTAAACCAAGTCCAAATAACCTACTCATTTAGCCCAAAATAGCCCCTTTAAACAAGGCCTAAACCATTATTAAAACAGTCCCAAACACTAAGCCTGATTGGCCCACAAAACACGTTTCAAAAACAGCCCAAAGTTAAACATTGATTGGCCCACAAAACACATTTCAAAAACAGCCCAAAGTTAAACATTGATTGGCCCACAAAACATATGTTTAAAACCACCCAAAACTGAACTTGAATTGCCCACAAAACAAGTTTTAAAACCAATCCAACTAACTATAAAACAGGCCCACCAACCAAAATTCTCAAACAGCCCACAAAACTATCATTAAAAACAGTCGAATGTCAGGCCCAAGATGACCCAACATCAGATTTTACACTGGCCCAAAAACTGACTTTGGATGGCCCAAAGAAACCCCAACAAACTGGCCCACAAAATCCTCGAAATAGGCCCAGACCCGAGCCCAGACTGAGCTGGGCTCGCTCGAGCGGACCCAGGCCCGCTCGAGCGGACCCAGACAGAAGCTGGGTCGCTCGAGCGACCCAGTGGGTCGCTCGAGCGGACTGGGCCTGCCCAGTCCAGCCCGAGTCTTCTTCTTGCATTTTTTTCTTGATTTTTCTTTGATTCCTTTGATTCCTTTCTTTCATACTAATTTCCATAAATTGTTGGGCCCTTCCTTGACCTTCCAAACTCATCAAACACCATCCATAAACCTATCAAATTGATCAAACACAAGCTTTTTCCAAAGATCAAAGTTTTTCCCAAACTTAGAACACAACACCATTAATACAAAGAAATCAAATTATCAAAGTGACTAACATGAAACCAAACTCCCAATACATCATAAGAAAACAGCATATGTGGAAATCAACATACATTAGTTGTGAATCCATAAATCACAAAGAGTTAGAACATAATGAAGAAAAGCCATGACATGAAATCAAATAAGACACATCATCATATTAGTTGTAGAATTCACTTGCCTTGAGTCAAGAGAAGATGCAAAACACTCTATGAAAGTCCTCTAATGGCCTCAAGCTTTAAAATCATAAAACCCCCAAATAGCTCATGGAAAAACCCTAGAAAACAAATCCATTTCCGAAATTCCATCAAAACCGTAGCCATACAAATGGGACCGGCAGATAGTTACCGTTGCCATGGTCGGTACAGACAGAATCCAAGCTGCAGCTGGCGGACGAATTAAAGATCCCAAGCCGGGTGATCAGCCCGACAAGGTGACCTAAGCCTAGTGGTGCCTTTAGTTTTCAAACTCAAACCGATACAAATCTAAACATAATACTAATCCCTTTGGCTCAGGGGCTCACACCACATAGCTCTGGCCCCGTCTTGCCTCGGGGTTTTGTTTTCGGAATCATAGCCTCTTTGGCTCATGGGCTCGCACCACATAGCTCTGGCCCCGTCTTGCCTCGAGGTTTTTTATTTTCAAATACTAGTCTTATCAAAACAATAGTCTCATCGAAGAAATCCCGAATGTGACAAACATACTCCAATCTCTTTTCAAATCGAATCGGAGAAAACATACGAATATCTATGGTAAACCGTTCAAATACGCATCAAGGTGATTCGTATAAAATCGTACGGTCAATCCTTTCGAACGTGGAAAACCACATGATTTTATAACAAATCATCGATGCTATTTAAACTAGTTCACCAAAAAAATCAAATACAAATACAAATACAAATACAAATACAATTAGATTTTTTCTGACTTGAAATGGAATGGACAGTGGAGAATGACTTAATGACTTACCAAGGAACCATCTCAATGCACATTTAACCTTTAAACATTGATTGATAGAGAATGTGTTTGATGCCAATGAAAATCCACAATATTTAAATGATAAAGTGCGCATTGAGACTCGAACGATTCCCGGGTAATTCCACATACATTCATTCTCACAATGATCCCATTCCCATTTCACGAACTTCCAAACATCACAAGAAATCCCAAATCTCTTTAAAACAGGCCTATAGTTGCCCTTAAACTGAGCCCAAAACAGTCCTTAATAACAATCCAAAACTGACCTTGAACAGGCCCACGAACCAAGTTTTAAAATAGTTCAAAACTAAACCTCGAATGGCTCATAAAACAAACCTTAAAAATCAGCCCAAACTAATCTTTGAATGGCCCACAAAACAGATTTTTAAATCAGCCCAAAACTAGACCTGAACCAGGCCCACAAACAGATTTTAAAACAGCCCAATGTCAGGCCCTAAAATGACCCAACATCAGGTCTTAAAATGGCCCAAAGACTGGCCTGAATCAGGCCCAAGGAAGCCCCAAACAATCCGGCCCACAAACAATCCAAACTCGGGCCCAAACCAGCCCCCAGACTGAGCTGGGCCTCGCTCGAGCGAACCCAGGTCCGCTCGAGCGGACCCAGACAGTAGCTGGGTCGCTCGAGCGGCCCAGTGGGTCGCTCGAGCGAGGGCCAGGCAGAGCCTGGTCCGCTCGAGCGACCCAGTGGGTCGCTCGAGCGGACTGGGCCTGCCCAGTCCAGCCCGGCTGTCTTCTTCCTTCTCTTTTTTTTTTTCTTTTCCAATTTTTTTGAGATCTTTTCCATTCCCAAACTTTCACACAATGTTCCTAGATCCTTTGGGCCCTTCCTTGACCTTCCAAACTCATCAATTACCATTCACAAACCATTCTAATTAGCCCAACACAATACATTTAAAGATCAAAGTTTTTCTCCCTTTCTTTGAACACACTACTTAACACAAGGAAAACAAATTTTTCAAAGTAAACAAAGTGAGGCCAACTTCCCATACAATGTAAAACAATAGCATAAGTGGAAATAAACATTATATTACTTCACTCATCCAAGGAAGATCCATAAATCAAAAGAAGATTAACACATAAGAGGAAAAATCATGAAATTGAACCAAACAAGAGAAATCATCATATTAATTGGGAATCCACTTGCCTTAAGTCAAGAGAAGATGCAAAACACTCTATGATGGTCCTCTTATAGCCTCAAGCTCCAAAATCATAAAACCCCCAAAATAGCTTAAGAAGAACCCTAGAAATCAACCATTTTCCAAACTCCATGAAAACCCATTGCATGTGGGATTAAAACACTCCAAACGGAGAGGAAAACAAGAATCTCAAGAAAAGAAAACCATTGCTAACCTTTGGGTGTTCCAAACAAGAAGAAGGGCTTGGATGAGGGTCTTTCCTAAGCTCAAAATCCTTGTAAATGGGTTCTTTGGGAAGCTAAGAGGAAGGAGAAGAAGATGGGAAGCTCAACTCTCCATTTAGCATCAAGGAAGAAGAGATACATGAGGAGAGAGAAAGGGGGCTGGGAGAAACCCTATCTCCTCCCTTGTTGCAGGAAAAAGGAAAAATGGGGAAGACAAGAGCCCATGGCTTCTTATAAAGAGAACAATGGGTTGGGCCCCATGGGCCCCAAACTTCACAAGGCTGAAACTAACATTTGCGGGCCCCGAACGAAAACGACGAAGAAGACAAAAACGATCAGCGAAATTTCTACTTTCCAAAAAGTATATTTTCCCCAATTTCTGAAATTTTCGAAATTCATGGACAGATTTAGTGAAAATGTCATTTTTGCCCATTTTCCTCGAAAAACCGTGATTTCTGAGTATCAAATCAAAATGATCAAACATGGAAGTTGTTAAACTTCATAAAATGAGTCAAAATACACCAAATTCAGAATTTTTAGAAATTAGAAGTAATTTCTCATAAAAAAGTACATATCGTATATACCGGGTCAAACCAAAGTCAACGGTCTCAAAATCTCCAAGGTTATGGAAAAATCCGGTCAAACTCAAAAACGCGGTCAAACTAAATCAAATCTCACTTAACAAGTTAAACCACGATTAAAACAATACTAAACAAAAGAACTGGGGTCGGGATCTTACATCCTCCCCCCCTTAGAACCCATTTGGTCCTCCAAATGGCTTAGACCAAATCAAAATCAAAAACCCACAAGACAAACGAAAACACTGACACCCTTTGCTAGACCTCGGCAACTGAGATACCCTCTGATCAAACCTGACGTCGAGATGCACAGTCAACAACACTCTGATTCGGTTGAAGGCTTCGAACTATTCTACATATCTGCCCGAAAACAAACTTCTCTGACCAAACTGGTGTGCAACAATCCTTCTAAGCATCCTTGGTGTCATTTGTCGTTCCAGCACTGAATCATTTCTTTTACTTATCTCATCATTCACTGTCAGTCCAAGAAACCGTAAGTTCTGCCTCTTTCTATTGCTTTGGAATTCTGTGCCTTAAATCCTTCAAAGCTGTACACGGTGCTCCCATCATTAACTTGGTCTGCTACGACCCAGGTGTCACACTACCATAAACCAGATATCAAACTGCCACAACCTGTTGAGCTGTTCTGTGTCGAAACTTCGCATGGCTTGCTTCTTTAGATTTCACTATTCAAGTCTTCTACTTTTGACAAGCATAACTGATCTTAGAAATCCAACTTTGTTTCCAACTGAACCCGTACACGTCCTGACATCCATCAACCCTTAATTCCGTACATTTCCTAACTCCAACCACAAGCCAATACAACTCGTTCCATTCGATGCAAAACAAATCTTGAAATCTTAAACACGATGACTAACACAATTACTTAGCTAACTCTCATCATTTTAAAACATAGTAGAGACTAAACTTCCAATTAAATTAGCAAATAAAGCTTAAATAAATAAAGTTTATCAAAATTTGAATATGAAATAACATTATTCTTTTGAAATTCATATTTTCATAACCCAACAAATCCTTGAAATACTCAACAACCTCAAATTAGGATTTTCAAAAATAAATCAAATTCATGTAGTATGACCATACATCAAATTTTATTGGAATCCATTTCCAACCAAACATATACAAAATTTTGAAATCGTCAAGGTTTTGAAATGTAGATGTCAATATTTAAGAAAATTAAAACAAGAGTGAAATTCTAAGGTCATTGTAAAATAATATCTTAGAAGATTAAACAAAAATTCGAAACACCAATCCTCATGAAAACAAAATCATGCGACTCATGAAAAAAGTATAATGCCATAATTTATTTCAAAGATAAGCCTTAAAGAAGAAACATAAATCCATTGTTTAAACACTACACGGATAAATCATAGACATTAAGGAAAACATAACAAGGATGAAAACAGCACGAAAATCACTCTCACCAAGAAAAGGAATAACACCAAAACTGAAGTATACTCTTGCACCTACATGTTGTCTAACCCAATACCTTAAAAGTCGGTGAAATCCACAAGGTTTCCTCTACTGCCAAAAGTTATCTTGACTACAACTAGCCATCCACTTGGTATCCCTGCTGAACCAACTACACTGGCTACGCTACAAGTCACGGGAATTCTCAACCAAAAATATGACAAAGCTCATTGAATTCGGAAAATCCCTGAGTTTCTTGTACTAACTTCTAATCTTACCAACTAAGAGTCACTTCTCCCTTCATAAAATCAACAGCTAATATACCTTTTGCAGTCCTTCATCTCGGAAAGATAGTCTGAGTTCACCCAATAATCCACATTTACTTACCTTGGTACGTTGCATGGTGATCCTTGATTAGCCGAAAGGGGGTCTTCGAATAATGCTCAAGTTCAACTCTGGCGGGCAAACGCACATGTCTTCTCTCAATAATCACATTGAAGATGCTGAAGGCTGAAAGTCTGCCGATGTTCTCCGAAAACAACACACTGAATCCACGAGGTTCTCAGTCTCCGACGCAAGCACAGATAAAAGACACCGAACAAGAGCATGGAGACTTTAAATTCTCCACTACTAAGGAGGAAATTTGGTCACCCAAATCTCCCAACAACAGAACTAAAAGACAAGACAAGCAAAATCTCCCAAACTGAAAGAAAAGCCGACCCAAATCCAAAGAAACAAAGACACGAGAAAACAAATCGGCACAATCTAACGAATCCTCACCACACGTCTTAATGTCTCTAGAGTGTTTTATTTCCTAGAAACTAACCAGCTCTGATACCAAACCTGTCACGCCCCGAAACCGGGCCCTGCAGTGGACCGATCCCGGAGCGCGAAATTTTGGGATAATTTGAAACTTTTTGTTATCTTTCCCAAGATCCGCGTGAATGAGGATAATCGAATCTCATCACAATCAGAGTATATTTTCGCGGAAGATAAACATGGTGTTACGACTCGGAATCCGTGGCCATCGGGTTCCGTGTCGCACGCAACCAATATCACAAAGCCATCAATAAACAGACTGGCGTAAAATCATACATCAGAGCACGCTGAGCTGGTAGTAACAAACTAATTAATTCCCACATATTCAAGTTACAATTAACAAATGTCTTAATTACAAACCCAAAGAAAAAGGCTGATAAAGCCATACAAAAATATATCCAACTAAACAGAAATACTACCCTCAAAGATTTGATACGAACTCCGGTGCCAAACTTGACATCTAGATGATATCAATGGGCAGCCTCTCACGTCAGACCGGCGGCCCCACTGCCTCCTCTGATCAAACACCTAAAACCAGAAAGAGAAGAAACTGGCACCAAACAAAAAGGGTCAGACACGACGGTCTGGCAAGCAAATAAACAAATAATATGAAATAAAAGAACATACGTAAAGCCTGACGAAATCATCGTAAAACCGAATATAGAGTCTAAACAATAATAACAATAAATCGCGATAAAACGATCGAAAGACCGAACATAAATATCAAGACGAATAAACAAACAGTCTCTAAAGCATAAAAGTCTCGAAAAGATAACCAACTAAGCAAAACATTTAATAATTGGGAATCCATTTAAAACTGAATAGTAGGGACAATACAATAAAGATCGATGTCGTAAATATTAAACAAATCAAAGCATAAAAAGTATAACCGACAAGAATCATAAACCAAAGTAATGTGCAGATAAAACCTTGGCGACCACAAATAGCTAAATCCTCCTATTACCGAAGTAATAAGAGCAGACAGAGCGTAGCCACTAAATGTGGTACTAAAAATGGGATCAGAACCGTAGCCATACAAATGGGACCGGCAGATCAGAAATCAAAACCGTAGCCATACAAATGGGACCGGCAGATAGTTTCCGTTGCCATGGTCGGTACAGACAGAATCCAAGCTGCAGCTGGCGGACGAATTAAAGATCCCAAGCCGGGTGATCAGCCCGACAAGGTGACCTAAGCCTAGTGGTGCCTTTAGTTTTCAAACTCAAACCGATACAAATCTAACATAATACTAATCCCTTTGGCTCAGGGGCTCACACCACATAGCTCTGGCCCCGTCTTGCCTCGGGGTTTTGTTTTCGGAATCATAGCCTCTTTGGCTCATGGGCTCGCACCACATAGCTCTGGCCCCGTCTTGCCTCGAGGTTTTTTATTTTCAAATACTAGTCTTATCAAAACAATAGTCTCATCGAAGAAATCCCGAATGTGACAAACATACTCCAATCTCTTTTCAAATCGAATCGGAGAAAATATACGAATATCTATGGTAAACCGTTCAAATACGCATCAAGGTGATTCGTATAAAATCGTACGGTCAATCCTTTCGAACGTGGGAAACCACATGATTTTATAACAAATCATCGATGCTATTTAAACTAGTTCACCAAAGAAATCAAATACAAATACAAATACAAATACAATTAGATTTTTTCTGACTTGAAATGGAATGGACAGTGGAGAATGACTTAATGACTTACCAAGGAACCATCTCAATGCACATTTAACCTTTAAACATTGATTGATAGAGAATGTGTTTGATGCCAATGAAAATCCACAATATTTAAATGATAAAGTGCGCATTGAGACTCGAACGATTCCCGGGTAATTCCACATACATTCATTCTCACAATGATCTCATTCCCATTTCACGAACTTCCAAACATCACAAGAAATCCCAAATCTCTTTAAAACAGGCCTATAGTTGGCCTTAAACTGAGCCCAAAACAGTCCTTAATAACAATCCAAAACTGACCTTGAACAGGCCCACGAACCAAGTTTTAAAATAGTTCAAAACTAAACCTCGAATGGCTCATAAAACAAACCTTAAAAATCAGCCCAAACTAATCTTTGAATGGCTCATAAAACAAACCTTAAAAATCAGCCCAAACTAATCTTTGAATGGCCCACAAAACAGATTTTTAAATCAGCCCAAAACTAGACCTGAACCAGGCCCACAAACAGATTTTAAAACAGCCCAATGTCAGGCCCTAAAATGACCCAACATCAGGTCTTAAAATGGCCCAAAGACTGGCCTGAATCAGGCCCAAGGAAGCCCCAAACAATCCGGCCCACAAACAATCCAAACTCGGGCCCAAACCAGCCCCCAGACTGAGCTGGGCCTCGCTCGAGCGAACCCAGGTCCGCTCGAGCGGACCCAGACAGTAGCTGGGTCGCTCGAGCGGCCCAGTGGGTCGCTCGAGCGGACTGGGCCTGCCCAGTCCAGCCCGGCTGTCTTCTTCCTTCTCTTTTTTTTTTCTTTTCCAATTTTTTTGAGATCTTTTCCATTCCCAAACTTTCACACAATGTTCCTAGATCCTTTGGGCCCTTCCTTGACCTTCCAAACTCATCAATTACCATTCACAAACCATTCTAATTAGCCCAACACAAAACATTTAAAGATCAAAGTTTTTCTCCCTTTCTTTGAACACACTACTTAACACAAGGAAAACAAATTTTTCAAAGTAAACAAAGTGAGGCCAACTTCCCATACAATGTAAAACAATAGCATAAGTGGAAATAAACATTATATTACTTCACTCATCCAAGGAAGATCCATAAATCAAAAGAAGATTAACACATAAGAGGAAAAATCATGAAATTGAACCAAACAAGAGAAATCATCATATTAATTGGGAATCCACTTGCCTTAAGTCAAGAGAAGATGCAAAACACTCTATGATGGTCCTCTTATAGCCTCAAGCTCCAAAATCATAAAACCCCCAAAATAGCTTAAGAAGAAACCCTAGAAATCAACCATTTTCCAAACTCCATGAAAACCCATTGCATGTGGGATTAAAACACTCCAAACGGAGAGGAAAACAAGAATCTCAAGAAAAGAAAACCATTGCTAACCTTTGGGTGTTCCAAACAAGAAGAAGGGCTTGGATGAGGGTCTTTCCTAAGCTCAAAATCCTTGCAAATGGGTTCTTTGGGAAGCTAAGAGGAAGGAGAAGAAGATGGGAAGCTCAACTCTCCATTTAGCATCAAGGAAGAAGAGATACATGAGGAGAGAGAAAGGGGGCTAGGAGAAACCCTATCTCCTCCCTTGTTGCAGGAAAAAGGAAAAATGGGGAAGACAAGAGCCCATGGCTTCTTATAAAGAGAACAATGGGTTGGGCCCCATGGGCCCCAAACTTCACAAGGCTGAAACTAACATTTGCGGGCCCCGAACGAAAACGACGAAGAAGAAAAAAACGATCAGCGAAATTTCTACTTTCCAAAAAGTATATTTTCCCCAATTTCTGAAATTTTCGAAATTCATGGACAGATTTAGTGAAAATGTCATTTTTGCCCATTTTCCTCGAAAAACGTGATTTCTGAGTATCAAATCAAAATGATCAAAACATGGAAGTTGTTAAACTTCATAAAATGAGTCAAAATACACCAAATTCAGAATTTTTAGAAATTAGAAGTAATTTCTCATAAAAAAGTACATATCGTATATACCGGGTCAAACCAAAGTCAACGGTCTCAAAATCTCCAAGGTTATGGAAAAATCCGGTCAAACTCAAAAACGCGGTCAAACTAAATCAAATCTCACTTAACAAGTTAAACCACGATTAAAACAATACTAAACAAAAGAACTGGGGTCGGGATCTTACAGGTGGCCAGTCGTCAGCCCCGACTCACACTTCGGGAGGGGGCAAGAGACACAGACCATCCTTCTCTTCGCGCGAAAGGGTCAATACGGTCTTCAAAGAGCCGGTTCACCAGAAACTGGACAAGATCCAGGGGAAACCGTACTTTAAATGACCGCAGCCCATGAAGAACGACCCCTCCAAGACGAAAGAAACTGCGATTCAGATCTGAATTAGCGGAAGACATTCATGGCTAATTTGTAACATGACAGATTTTAAAAAATCTGATTTGGGCAGCATAAATCAGCCATATAGATCGCATGAGAACTCCATGAATTCATGACCAACAAGTGTATAATTAAAGGAGAACGAAGAAGACTATTACCTCGAAGATTTGTAGACTTCAAATCTCTGAAAAAATAGATCCAAAGGCCCGAACTCAGACTTGCAAATAGCAAACAAGTTGCTGGAATTTTCTGCAGTAGTGTTGCCTTTGATCTTCTCCTCTATCTCACTTCCAAATCTGATTGGCTAAGATGGTGGGATCTTAATCTAGGAATTGAGAACTATTTCTCCAAGGAAAAATCTCAGACCTTAACTTTCTTCAATGAAGAAGAAAGAGCTTCAAGGGCTGGATGTGTGGGACTCTTCCTTGCATAGGCTTGGACGTCCAAAGGGGGGTGTTGTTTCTTTTATAGAAACTTTGAGGAAACCTTTCCTAAAAGTTTTTCTCTTCTAATTCTCATGGATGTCCTAAAAGGAAAGATTTATTTCCTTTAAGAAACACTCCAATTAGAAAAGGAAACTAAAAGGAACTTCCCATGCAATTAGTAATCCTAGTTGTAGAACACTTACTAATTAAGTTTCTAATCCAAAAAGGAAACTTTCTCATAGGAATACTAATCCAAAGAGGAGTCCAACCTTCCAAGTAGAGAGACCTACTCAAAATTGGAAACCTTATCCATGGAAATCCTATTATGGACGTCCCTTATGATAATGCACACCATGGCCCACATACAATTTATCTAGAATTAAATTCATGTATGCCATCAAAGGCCTATTTGAATTTAAACTAAAAATTATTTTTCCACTAAAATAATTCATCCAAATGTTATCTAAACATTATAGGAAACCATGCCAATCTTGGTAAGTGACTAGAGAATGGACCAAAAGACATATTTACCATTGGCTCCCAAAATGACCAAAATGTCCATACTAAACCCATAGCAACATAAAGACCATTTTAACCTTAACTCATTCCACTAAAGAGTTATGGTTGAACTCCAAGGACAAATATATAATATAATAAGCTCGTCATAAAATGACGGTTGTCTTCGACCTACTAAGTGTAATGACCTGAATGCCCCTCTATGTAACATCCATAATCGAGTCAGGTATCACATGTATTATCAACCTTCCCGATTACATCTAAACCTTAGAACTTCATATCCTTAAAATAATCATCATTCGAATATCATTCTCTTGATCCAGGGAGCGACCCACAAGTTCAATATCCATATGGAACATCCATATACTAAGATCTTAGATTTTGATGATTAATCGGATAATTCTAAGGGGACGATTATTCCATCATCAGATGGCATAGATTCTATATTGCATCTGCACGTCCCAACTGATCAAGTCCGAGTACCCAAAACACAGAGCTGTTGACCCATGAAAAGAATCTCACCCATAGTGAATTAAAGCACAAGAACTTGACTTCGTCAGTTCATCCACAAATACTCAAGATTAAGAGCACCGGTCACTCAGTAGCATGAGGTGACTTGATCTCTCTCTGTGATAGTACTATTTTAGAGATCACACCTACCATGGTCCTGTTCAATGCATTGCATATGCACTAATGAGATAAATCCGGGAAAGCCCTCCCATGACTTAGGTAAGTCACCCTGAATACAGGAGAGTCTCTCATTATAACTTATACCAAGATGAAGTGCCCAGCTCCATCTCTCAGTTATGAACAAATATGATGTTTCCAGTTGTCCATGAATCAGACCTATCTGTGTGTAGACACTACACACCTAATTCATTTACTAGAAACAATGGGCCTTACACAACCATACATATATACATGTTTAAGCATAAAAGAGTCATTCCATTAAATAACCAGAAAATATCCAGTAACAAAAGATGAGAGTGCAGCTAGTGGGCTTTAGGGCATACACCAATCCCAACAAACTCCCACTTGCACTAAAGATCACTACTTCCTAACCTAACACCCATAGACTCAACATGAGAAGTGAAGACTTTCTCAGTAAGAGTCTTAGTGAATGGGTCAGCTAAGTTATTTGCTGAAGCAATATGCTCCACCACTATCTCTCCATCCTGAATGAATTCCCGGATCAAGTGGTACTTTCTCTGAATGTGCTTGCCTTTCTTGTTATTCCTGGGCTCTTTGCACTGTGCTACAGCACCAGTGTTATCGCAGTACATGACAATCGGTTTATGCACTGCAGGAACAACTCCCAATTCCAACAGGGATTTTCTGAGCCATACCGCTTCCTTCGCAGCTTCCGATGCCGCCACATACTCTGCTTCCATGGTAGAATTAGCTATACAGGATTGCTTGACACTTCTCCATGATATAGCCCCTCCTGACATAGTAAAGACGTACCCTGAGGTAGACTTTCTGGCATCACTATCAGATTGAAAATCAGAGTCTGTATACGCCAATGGCGTTAGATCATCTGCTAGAAAGGTCAGCATATAATCTTTCGTTCTCCGAAGATACTTGAATATATGCTTAACTGCTGTCCAATGCATGGGTCCAGGGTTTGACTAATATCTGCTAACCATGCCAACGGCAAAGCAAATATCTGGTCTAGTACATAACATAGCATACATGAGGCTTCCAACAGCGGATGCATATGGAACTCTCCTCATGGTCTCTATCTCTTCAGATGTCTTTGGACATTGATCTCGAGACAGTGGTACTCCATGTCTAGAAGGTAGGAGGCCCTTCTTGGAGTCATGCATGTTAAACTTGACCAATATCTTCTCAATATATGAAGATTGGGATAGGGCTAACATCTTATTCTTGCGATCACGCAAAAGCTTGATCCCTAAGATATAGCTGGCTTCACCCATATCCTTCATCTGAAATTGAGAGGATAACCAAACCTTTGTGGATGACAATAAACCTACATCATTTCCTATGAGTAATATGTCATCTACATACAGAACCAAAAATGCAATTGCTTTCCCATTTCCTTTCTTATACACACATGGTTCATCAATGTTTTGATCAAAGCCTTGACTACCTAATTAAACTTGATGTTCCATGCTCTAGATGCTTGCTTAAGTCCATAAATGGACTTCTTAAGTTTACAAACCATGTTATCTTGGCCACTAGCAATGAAGCCCTATGGTTGCATCATATAGATGCATTCGTCAAGACTTCCATTAAGAAAAGCTGTCTTGACATCCATCTGCCATATCTCGTAGTCATAATGACATGCGATGGCCAAGAGAATCCTTATGGACTTAAGCATAGCCACTGGTGAAAAGGTTTCCTCATAGTCGATACCCTCTTTCTGAGTATATCCTTTCGCCACCAGTCTTGCTTTGAAGGTTTCCACCTTCCCATCCACTCCTCTCTTTCTCTTGTAGATCCACTTGCACCCTATGGGTTTAATCCCTTCAGGTGCATCTACAAGTTCCCAGACTTGATTGGAACACAAAGAATCCATTTCAGATTTCATCGCTTGCTGCCACATGTCAGCATCTATATCCGTTACTGCTTCATCATAACTAGTAGGATCCTCAACCAGATCTTCAGAGTCTGTCTTAAAAGACACTCCTAGATATCTTTCTGGCTGTCTAGAAATTCTCCCACTACGACGAGGCTCCGGAGTGTTTAAAGGAATATCTTGTTCATCTACTGTCTCAGGATCCGGTACAGATGTTATAGGAGTTCCCGGAAGAATCTCCTCAAGGGTTTCTTTACAACTAAGCTCTTGGTGCATCAAACAATCATCCTCCAAGTACCTAGCATGAGTGCTGATGAGCACTTTTTGCTCCTTTGGATGATAAAAGATGCCACCTCTCGTTCCCTTAGGATACCCAATGAAGTAGCACATTTCCGATCTGGGTTCTAGCTTGGTAGCTTTATCATTCAGTACATAGGCTGGACAACCCCAGATGTGGATATGTCTTAAACTAGGTTTTCGACCTGTCCACATTTCTTGCGGTGTCCTAGGTACTGTTTTAGAAGGTACCAGATTTAAAATGTATGCTGCTGCTTCTAGGGCATATCCCCAAAAAGATATAGGTAGGGTTGCATGACTCATCATGGACCTTACCATATCAAGAAGGGTACGGTTTCTTCTCTCCGCTACACCATTTTGCTGGGGTGTACCCGGTGCAGACAACTGAGACACAATCCCATGTTGTGTGAGGTACTCCTTGAACTCACCTAGGAGGTACTCGCCACCTCGATCAGATCGAAGGGCTTTGATATGTTTCCCTAGTTGTAGCTCCGCCTCAGCCTTGAATTGTTTGAACTTATCAAATGCCTCAGACTTGCGTCGCATTAAGTATACATATCCATACCTAGAGTAATCATCGGTGAAGGTGATGTAATACTCATACCCTCCTCGAGCCGGTTTGTTCATAGGACCACACACATCAGTGTGAATCAATTCTAACAACTCCTTTGACCTTAGTCCCTTTCCAGAGAATGACCTTTTGGTCATCTTTCCCTTGAGACAAGATTCGCACTGAGGAAAAGGTTTGAAATCTAATGAGCTCAAAGGCCCATCTTCTACCAACCTCTGAATCCATTTTAGGTTAATGTGACCCAAACGTAAGTGCCAAAGATATGTGTCATTGATTGAAGATACCTTCCTCTTAAGGAAAGTTGAGTTTTCTTGTTGTACATTATGCAGTGTGGGAGCAATAGGCTATATATAAAATAAGTTGTCATGTATTCTACCGGAATATATAATATTTCCATATCTACTGATATCAACACCAGAATGGAAAGAAACTGAATAATTAAATTCAATTAATCTGGAAACTGAAATTAAATTCTTCCTCATGTCCGGAACGTAGAAAACATTATTTAAAACTAATATCCTATTACATGGAAAATGTAAGGTAACAACTCCTACTGCAACTGCCCAAACTTTAGCTCCAGTTCCGACTCTAAAGGCGAACTCTCCTTTCTCAATTCTCTGCATTATCTGAAACCCCTGCAATGAATTGCAGATATGATTAGTGGCTCCTGAGTCTATATCCATGAGTCAGTAGAATCAACCACTAGACAAGTTTCAATGTAGTATGAAAAAGATGTACCTTTCTTAACTGAGGCCAGGAACTTGGGACAATCTTTCTTCCAATGACCTTTGAGGCCACACTTGAAGCATTTCCCTTTGGGCTTTCCATCTGTATCATTGTCCTTCTTATTACCAGTGTTGTCCTTTTTCTGCCCTTTTCCCTTGTTCTGCTTCTTCTTTGACTTCTTCCCTTTCGGGTTTAGTTTAGAGGAAGACTGGAAAAAATGAGCTTGGGCTTTGGGCTTCATGATGGCCTCTGCCGCCTGGAGTTCTTTCATTAACTCAGGTAGAGTCATGTCCATCTTGCTCATATTGAAATTGAGCTTGAACTGATTGAAAGAGTCCGGCAGAGTTTCGAGAATCATGTCAGTCTGACTCCCTGCATCAATCTCAGCCCCTAGAATCTCAGCTTCATTGAAACAATCCATCAGCTTGAGCATATGCTCTCTGACAGGTGTTCCCTCAGCCATCCTAGCATTCATGATGGTCCTCATATTAGCTTGCCTAGCTGGCCTGCTCTTGTCTGCGAATATCTCAGACAAGGACATCATGATTTCATAGGCTGTGTCCATATGCTCGTGCTGTGTTTGCAACACGTTGGACATGGAAGCGAGCATGTAGCATTTAGCCATGCTGTTCGCTTTCTTCCATTTCCTTTCAGCCTCTAATTGGTCATCAGTAGGATTAGCATCAATATCCGGACAGTTTTCTACCAAGACATACTTGTACTCCTCAGCAGTGAGTACTATGTTAAGATTTCTCTTCCAATCTATGTAGTTAGGTCCAGTTAGTTTGTTCTCACGAAGAATGCACATCAACGGACTAAAAGAATCTTTACCCATCTCTTTCTGGATATAAAAGCAGTTTTATAATTAGGCATGCAGTATATATGTAATATGCATATGGTGCTTGTTATAAAAGGAAAAACAAAGCACAAAACTTTTTACATTATTTAACCCCAATCATAATGTATCAGTGTTTCAACCTCCTCATAGACCCTCCATCGAAGGGATGGCCGAGCCTACAGTCACGTTGAATTAAGGCATACTTATTTGGATTATCACTATCTGGATACACATCCAGTGGTAGTCCAATCACTGATTGGTTTGGCCTCATATGAAAAATAACCTTAAACTCCTAGGGAGAGGTCATTACCGTCTTATGTCAAGTGTATAACCATTTCTTATGAAATTTCCCAGAATGTCTATGATTAAGTCTTCCGAAGGGAAGAGACTTTTTTATCCATCCTAGAAGTGACCTTTAGTAAAGAGCTCCACCGAAGGGATGGCCGCTCCCACCAACACTTCATTGACATTCTATAGAAGTGATCTTTAGTAAAGAACTCCACCGAAGGGATGGCCGCTTCTACTAACACCTCATTATGAATATTCACATTAGTTCACCCATTAACCCATCAAAGCGGTCTTTAGTAAAGAACTCCACCGAAGGGATGGCCGCTCCTACTAACACTTTAATGAGATAACATGAACCGAAAATGGAAGGCCGTGGGGTCTTTCCTAAAACCCCTCTCCCACTTGATTATTTATCACTAGGGTTTATACTTTTTGACCTTTACATTGTTTTACTCAAAAGCTCTTTTTAAATCTAGCAAACTTGGTTAATTAAATTTATGACTTAAGTCATCTTAAAAATAAATAACCTTTGCTTTAAAACATTTGAGCAAATCCCTTCAAAGAATCAAAGACCCATCTTGGGTTATGAAAACCCATAGGTAGCATCTAATTAGATTTTAGTTTAGCCTTCTTTGGAAACCAAGGGTACCAAGATAAACTAAACCCTATCCAATTTTAAACCTTAGACAAATAGAAGGTGCTGGTCTAAGTTCTGTTTAAAACAATTTGCCAAACTAAAAATAATCTAATATAAAAAGATGCCAATTTTAGAACCTAATGGTGGCCATGTTTCTAGGTGACAATTATAGCAATTATATAAAGCATTCATCCATGCATTCCATATATAAAAGCAAATAAAAGTATGCAATCCTTGATGGCTCCTTGCTCTTCGGACTTCTAATCCTTATCGAACTAGGACATCAAGAATAGATCTCATCTTTCACCAAGAAGTCTTGTCTCCTCCACCACTAAGGAATCCGGTTACTTGCAACCTTTCTTGAAACTTCCTTCTTCTTGCTTGTTCCAATAAATTAAATTTATACAAGCAAACCCATAAAAAAACAAAACCCCAAATTACATTGGAGATACCTATGCTTTTCGAGAAAGCTTACATCAAGACTAGTTGGAATAAAAGTAAAGAAAGAATTACAACTTCCTATGATTGCTAAACGCGCAATCGTACACTTTCCAACTAATGAAAAAACATCCAAATCCACATAACAATCATGCGAACCATCAAGGATGTAATACATGGCTGCAAACAAAGAGGTTAGTGCATGCAAACATACTATATGCATCATTAAACAAATCTGGAAAATAAATTCCAGCAATGTTAATGAAACTTGCACACAACATGCATCACAACATAACTTTAATAGGGTGCCACCATGCCCATAATCAATCTAGGATTAATTATACACAACATGGGATCATGATTTCACATGGAGTGGCTCTGATACCACTGAAAGAAACTGCGATTCAGATCTGAATTAGCGGAAGACATTCATGGCTAATTTGTAACATGACAGATTTTAAAAAATCTGATTTGGGCAGCATAAATCAGCCATATAGATCGCATGAGAACTCCATGAATTCATGACCAACAAGTGTATAATTAAAGGAGAACGAAGAAGACTATTACCTCGAAGATTTGTAGACTTTAAATCTCTGAAAAAATAGATCCAAAGGCCCGAACTCAGACTTGCAATTAGCAAACAAGTTGCTGGAATTTTCTGCAGTAGTGTTGCCTTTGATCTTCTCCTCTATCTCACTTCCAAATCTGATTGGCTAAGATGGTGGGATCTTAATCTAGGAATTGAGAACTATTTCTCCAAGGAAAAATCTCAGACCTTAACTTTCTTCAATGAAGAAGAAAGAGCTTCAAGGGCTGGATGTGTGGGACTCTTCCTTGCATAGGCTTGGACGTCCAAAGGGGGGTGTTGTTTCTTTTATAGAAACTTTGAGGAAACCTTTCCTAAAAGTTTTTCTCTTCTAATTCTCATGGATGTCCTAAAAGGAAAGATTTATTTCCTTTAAGAAACACTCCAATTAGAAAAGGAAACTAAAAGGAACTTCTCATGCAATTAGTAATCCTAGTTGTAGAATACTTACTAATTTAAGTTTCTAATCCAAAAAGGAAACTTTCTCATAGGAATACTAATCCAAAGAGGAGTCCAACCTTCCAAGTAGAGAGACCTACTCAAAATTGGAAACCTTATCCATGGAAATCCTATTATGGACGTCCCTTATGATAATGCACACCATGGCCCACATACAATTTATCTAGAATTAAATTCATGTATGCCATCAAAGGCCTATTTGAATTTAAACTAAAAATTATTTTTCCACTAAAATAATTCATCCAAATGTTATCTAAACATTATAGGAAACCATGCCAATCTTGGTAAGTGACTAGAGAAGGGACCAAAAGACATATTTACCATTGGCTCCCAAAATGACCAAAATGTCCATACTAAACCCATAGCAACATAAAGACCATTTTAACCTTAACTCATTCCACTAAAGAGTTATGGTTGAACTCCAAGGACAAATATATAATATAATAAGCTCGTCATAAAATGACGGTTGTCTTCGACCTACTAAGTGTAATGACCTGAATGCCCCTCTATGTAACATCCATAATCGAGTCAGGTTATCACATGTATTATCAACCTTCCCGATTACATCTAAACCTTAGAACTTCATATCCTTAAAATAATCATCATTCGAATATCATTCTCTTGATCCAGGGAGCGACCCACAAGTTCAATATCCATATGGAACATCCATATACTAAGATCTTAGATTTTGATGATTAATCGGATAATTCTAAGGGGACGATTATTCCATCATCAGATGGCATAGATTCTATATTGCATCTGCACGTCCCAACTGATCAAGTCCAAGTACCCAAAACACAGAGCTGTTGACCCATGAAAAGAATCTCACCCATAGTGAATTAAAGCACAAGAACTTGACTTCGTCAGTTCATCCACAAATGCTCAAGATTAAGAGCACCGGTCACTCAGTAGCATGAGGTGACTTGATCTCTCTCTGTGATAGTACTATTTTAGAGATCACACCTACCATGGTCCTGTTCAATGCATTGCATATGCACTAATGAGATAAATCCGGGAAAGCCCTCCCATGACTTAGGTAAGTCACCCTGAATACAGGAGAGTCTCTCATTATAACTTATACCAAGATGAAGTGCCCAGCTCCATCTCTCAGTTATGAACAAATATGATGTTTCCAGTTGTCCATGAATCAGACCTATCTGTGTGTAGACACTACACACCTAATTCATTTACTAGAAACAATGGGCCTTACACAACCATACATATATACATGTTTAAGCATAAAAGAGTCATTCCATTAAATAACCAAAAAATATCCAGTAACAAAAGATGAGAGTGCAGCTAGTGGGCTTTAGGGTATACACCAATCCCAACACAAGAGAGGTCAAAACAGGTTATGCGCTTACCACAAGCAGAACGGGCATAATACTGAGGATTGCTACTCTCTCAAAGACCATCTCGAGAGGCTCGTTAAGGACGGGCACCTGAAGGAGTACTGCAAGGGAGCAGACAGCAGAAGCAATGAGCGACCTCGACGTCGAGCCGAGGAGAGTCATGACGGCGACGAGTCGGAGAGAATCATAAGCGTCATTCACCTGGCCCCCACTAAGCAAAACAGCAGCCAGGCCCGTGCCAAGGCCAGGAGGGCCTCCCATGGGAAGCAGGTCATGGCGGCCGAGCTCGGGCCAGCCTCCAAGAAAGCTCGGAAGGAGAGGCCAAAGATCTGGTTCTCAGACGAGGACCTGGAAGGAGTCCAGCTCCCCCACAATGACCCGCTGATTATGACCCTGAAGCTGGAAAGCTGCAAGGTGCAGAGGATTCTCGTCGACCCCGCCTGTTCGTCCGAGATCCTCTACTTCGACTGCTTTACCAAGATGGGGCTCACCGAAGAGGATCTCCAAGAAGCGCGGACCCCCCTGATAGGGTTCAGCGCGAAGCCCGTGTATCCAAAGGGAAGAATCTCCCTCAAAGTCCAAATTGGAGGCGCATCAGTGATGGCTGACTTCCTAGTCGTGGATGCGCCATCTCCCTACAATGCCATAGTAGGGAGGAGTTGGCTGCACCAAATAGAAGCTGTTCCCTCCTCCTACCATCAGAAGCTCAAGTTCCCTCTGGAAAGGGATGGCAGGATTGAGGTGGTCACAGTCGAGGGTGACCAACAGATGGCCAAATGTTGCATGATGGCCGTCATGCCCGGCGAAGAAGAGCCGAAGCAAGTACACATGGCGGAACTGGAGGCCGAACTGGACAGAGTTGGCCGCGATCCAGAAGAAAAGAGCATTGAAGATCTCACCGAGGTCAGAATCGACCCAAGTGATCCCGAGAGGTACTTCCTGCTTGGGAGTCAACTCGCCGAGCTGGAGAGGTCCGAGCTGCTTGGCTTCCTGTTGCAAAACAGGGAGGTCTTTGCTTGGACCCCACAGGAAATGCCTGGCGTGGACCCTGAGGTCATGAGCCACAGGCTGAACGTAGACCCTCAAGTCAAGCCTGTGGTCCAGAAGGCAAGAAGATCAGGAGTAGAGCAATCTGCGGTCGTGATCGAAGAAGTGGGGAAATTGCTAGAAGCAAGCGCCATCAGGGAGGTCCAGTACCCAAAATGGCTGGCGAACACCGTGGTAGTATAAAAGAAGACTGGAAAGTGGAGAGTCTGTGTCGACTTCACTGACCTTAACAAGGCGTGTCCCAAAGACTGCTTTCCGCTCCCAAAGATCGACCAAATGATCGATGCCACTGCCGGCCATGACAGGATGAGCTTCCTCGATGCTTACCGCGGCTATCACCAGATACCCATGTACGGGCCAGACGAAGAAAAAACGGCATTCATCACTCCAAGGGGGACCTACTGCTATAAGGTGATGTCATTCGGACTGAAGAATGCAGGAGCAACCTACCAAAGGTTAGTCACCAAGATGTTCCGAGACCAGCTCGGCCGAACAGTCGAGGTATACATTGACGACATGGTCGTCAAGTCCATGCAGTCTCACAACCATCTGACGGACCTCGGCCAGGTGTTCGACGTTCTCCGGAAGTTCGGATTAAAGCTGAACGCCTCCAAATGCGCCTTCGGAGTCGGCTCCGGCAAGTTCTTAGGGAGCCTCGTCACGAGACGAGGCATCGAAGCAAACCCATATCAAATCTCCGCAATCCTGGGAATTCAGAGCTCGGCAACGACGAAGCAGGTCCAACGGCTCACTGGCATGGCCGCCGCCCTCAACCGCTTCATCAGCAGATCCTCCGACAAATGCCGTCCTTTCTTTCAACTGCTGAAGAAAAACCTGAAGTTCGAATGGACCCCGGAGTGCGACTCGGCTCTCCAAGAGCTCAAAGCCTACCTGGCCTCACCTCCATTACTGTCGACCCCGAAGAAAGGAGAATCACTGTATTTGTACTTGGCGGTCTCGGATCATGCTGTGAGCTCAATACTAGTCAGAAAAGATGAAGGGCAGCAGGAGCCCATTTACTACACAAGCAAGATCCTCCTCGACGCCGAGACCAGATACTTGCAGATGGAGAAGCTCGCACTGGCCCTCATCAGTGCCTCTCGGAAGCTCTCACACTATTTCCAAGCCCACACGATAGTGGTGGTTACTGAGCACCCGCTCAAGTCGGTTTTCCGGAAGGCTGATTTCTCCGGCCGCGTATCAAGATGGGCAGTGGAGCTGGGCCAGTACGACATCCAGTACCAACCCAGGACGGCGATCAAAGCGCAGATTTTGGCCGACTTCATCGTGGAGTTCACTTCGCCGAGTTCGGCGCCGAGCCCACTCGACCCCACACTGGGGGGCAGAGGGCATGAGGACTTAGTCTCGGGGACTGATTACGAGCAATCTCGGAATACGTTCCGTGATTCAGCTTGGAAGGTCTTCGTTGACGGGTCCTCTACCTTTAGGAGGGCTGGCGTCGGCGTAGTCCTCCAGTCTCCAGAAGGGCTAGTCATTGAGCAGGCCCTAACACTTGACTTCAGAGCATCAAACAATGAGGCAGAGTACGAAGCATTGCTGGTAGGGCTGAATATCGCCAAGATTCTCGGAGCTCAATAGCTGGTGGTCTTCAGTGACTCACAGTTGGTGACAAGCCAGCTCACTGGAGATTACCAGGCTCGCGACGATAGAATGGCGGCCTATTTGACTCTCGCCAAGAAGCTCCTCTCTCAATTCCCGGAAGCAGAAGTCAGACAGATTGGCAGAGATTCTGACTCACACGCCGACGCACTCGCCAACCTAGCTTCTGCCGTCGAAGCTGGAAGAAAGAGGACTGTGGAAGTAGGCTCACTAACATCACCAAGTATAGAGCTTCGCCCACCATGGCAAATCATGTGCATTGATCTCGGGCCCAGTTGGATAGACCCCATCATCGCGTACCTCAAGGACGACCAACTCCTGAGGACAAAGCTCAAGCTCATAAAATCAGGCTAAGGGCAGCCCGGTTCTAGCTCTCTCTAGAAGGAAAACTATACAGAAAGTCATTCACAGGACCTTATCTCCAGTGCGTCCACCCGAGCCTAGTTGAAGACTTCCTCTTTGAGATACACGAAGGCATCTGCGGAAGTCACATCGGAGGAAGGTCACTAGCATACAGGGCTATAAGCCAGGGATACTGGTGGCCATACATGTAGAAGGACGCACAGATGTACGCCATGAAGTGCGAGAAATGCCAGAAGTTCTCGCATAACCTCCATCAACCTGCACAGGATCTAAGCCCGCTCTCCAGCCCGTGGCCCTTTGCCCAATGGGGGCTGGACATCATAGGGCCTCTCCACCGAGCTCCAGGGAATAAGAGATGGCTCATAGTGGCCACTGATTATTTCACCAAGTGGATAGAGGCAGAAGCATTATCTTCCATCACTGAGCAGGACTCCAAAAACTTCGTATGGAAGAACATCATCACGAGGTTTGGCATCCCGCGAATCCTGGTCTCGGACAATGGGACCCAATTCGACTCCACCCTCTTCAAAAACTTCTGCAAGGAGCTCGGCATCAGGAACCATTACTCGACTCCAGCCTATCCCCAGAGCAACGGCCAAGCCGAGATCTCCAACAAAGTGGTCCTTGATGGACTCAAAAAGAGACTCGACGGGGCCAAAGGGAGATGGGTGGAAGAGTTACCCAGTGTTCTGTGGGCATACAGGACTACCCCGAGGCGCTCCACTTCGGAAACTCCATTCTCCTTGGCATATGGAATAGAAGCCGTGATCCCGCTCGAGATTGGCCTTCCAACGCTCAGGTCCGAACTTTTTGACCAAAGTCAAAACGAGAAGAACCTGACCCTGGGATTGGATCTGGCCGAGGAGCGCAGAGAAGCAGCATCCATCCGTTTAGCAGCCTATCAGCAACGGCTCGCAAAAGATTACAATCAGAAAGCTCGGGAAAGGAAGTTCTCCGTTGGAGAACTGGTCCTGAAGAAGGCTTTGCCTGCGGACAAGGATCCAAACCAAGGCAAGTTGGCTCCAAACTGGCGCGGCCCGTTCAAAGTGGTCTCGACCGCTGGCCGGTCCGCATACAAGCTCGAAGATATGGATGGGAAGCAACTGCCACGACCGTGGAACGCCTCGCACCTCAAAAAATTTTACTTTTGAAATGTACTCAGTTTATGCAAATCAATGAAGAACATTTCCTCTCAGAAGTTTCTCTTACTGTTCCAAGCCAAGGACCGCGGCAATAACGCAATTCTCCAGCTCGGCAGCAGTGCGCGGGGTCATCCTAGCTTCGGAAATAAAATCGGCAAAGGAATGACTTCGCCCTCTCCAGCTCGGCAGAAACATCTCCACTCGTGCGATAAGCGCATCTCGGCCCTCACGCCAGATAGCCAGCACGGCCCCTGGTGAAGAGCCAGGGGGACATCTCCATTCGTGCGATAAGCGCATCTCGGCCCTCGCGCCAGATAGCCAGCACGGCCCCTGGTGAAGAGCCAGGGGGACATCTCCATTCGTGTGATAAGCGCATCTCGGCCCTCGCGCCAGATAGCCAGCACGGCCCCTGGTGAAGAGCCAGGGGGACATCTCCATTCGTGCGATAAGCGCATCTCGGCCCTCGCGCCAGATAGCCAGCACGGCCCCTGGTGAAGAGCCAGGGGGACACCTCCATTCGTGCGATAAGCGTATCTCGGCCCTCGCGCCAGATAACCAGCACGGCCCCTGGTGAAGAGCCAGGGGACATCTCCATTCTAAGGGCATCTCGGCCCTCGTGCCAGATAGCCGGCACGGCCCATGGCGAAGAGCCAGAGGGATCGCCTTACTTACACACCTAGCCGCTGGGCAACTATCCTAAACAATTTGATCCCAGACTAAGGCAGCTCGGCACTTACTGAGCTCATATACTTGAACAAAATTTTCCTTCTACTGTTTGGTAACACCATTCATTCGCCATCGCAACCCTCAGTTCCCTGGGGGCCTTACAACGCATTCTAAAAGCTACAGCTACTGAGCGCGGCTAATCGATAGCGGGTTCCCAAGGTATGGGGGGCTCGGCCATGTAGCCGAAGTGAAACATTTGGCACATACAGATCGAACAAAAAGTGCAATAAAAGAAGAACACAGAGTAGACACAAAGGAAAGCTTTCATTCAGAGTAATAAAGTTTCATTACATTAAAACTGACAGCTTTCTACATAAAGGGCGCAATGCGCCTGAACAGAAATTACATCAAAAAGAAAGAGGAAAGCAAAGGCAGAGGGGCTTCACGTGGCAGGCAAGACATCATCCGCAGGTGGAGTCACGGCGGCAGGAGGGGTTTCGGATGTGGAAGCCGCGGCCGGAGTCGCGGCAGCAGCAGGCGCCTCAGTCGTCGATGGGGGGAGTTCCGGTTCCGGCTCGGCAGCGGGGTCCCTCCCAGAGTCTACCACGGGGGTCGGCTCTGTGTCAGAGCGCGGATATTCATTCGGGCTCGTGTATGCAGGATGATCCCTGGGGACCCCTGCCTTCTCAAGGGCCGCTTTCCACCCCATCTCCCAGGATGAGACTCTTATGTCGTCGACTTGTGCCGCGTACTCCTCACCCGCCACATCGACGCCGTCCTGGAAGGCAGCACTGACCTCGGCTTGATTTCTGAACTCAAGTTCAGATTTCTGCCTCTTTAGGTCGGCGATCCTCCTTTCCAGCTCGGCCTCCCTCCTCTTGACCAGGTCGAAACCCGACTTCACCTTGTCAAGCTTGGCGAAGTGGGATCGGTGCGTCTCCTCATATTCCCTCACCCTCGCCTGACCCTCCTCCAAGGTCTTCCTGTGCTGCTCGCAGTTGGCCTGGATCCGCTTGAGCTCGGTATGGCACTTCTGGACTCGCTGCACCGAGACCTGTGCCATCTGAACAATCTGCAAAGAAAATCAAACCACCAGTGAGCAAGAGCTATGGTAAAAAAAAAGAATAAAGGGTTAAAGATTGCTGTACTTACGCTCAAGCTCGCCTTCATCTGCGAGGCCAGCAAGGAGATGTCATCCATCTCGTCGTACTTCTCCATGTCCCGCGGCAGGGCGCAGGCACTGCCCAAGCAGGCAATCACCAGCGGCCCTCCGGAGAGACGGTCCTCCACCGTCATTGGTCTCCCGGGCTAGAGCATGAAGCTCGGCCTCCAAGGGGCAGGGGAAGCTCGCGTCGACATCCCGGCTGCCGAAGACTCCCCCGCCGAGCCTTCAACCCTGGCCCTTTTCCTGGCCTGGTCATCCCCCTGCGTGGCCAGGGGGGAGGCGACCACGGGAGTGCCGGTCCCGGTCACGGCGAGCGGCATCGGAGTCCGCACAGGAGGAGCTGCGGTGGAAGACGAAGGCGCGCTCGACGAAGAAGGCGCGCGGGAAGAAGACGCAACGCCCCGACCTCTGCCTCCCACGGGCAGGGCCTTGAGGTTCTTGAAGACTGGCTTCGGGCGGGTCCTCTCCATCGCTTCTTCCGAATCGCTCTCTGATGACAGGACAACCCTACCGATCGTCTCGGCGTTATCCTCTTCGGACCCCGAGGTGGATGTCTCGGAGTTGGATGCGGCACGGCCCTCAGAATCAGCCGCGGTCTGCTCTTCCTCCTCCCTATTTTCCTCCTCTACCTCCGCCGTGGCTTGCTTGCGGTGAGCGATATTTTTCTTGTTTTTGTAGCCGCGGTATCTGGGCTTGTATCTCAGCCGCTTCCACGCCGACCTGTCCTCGTGGCCGTGGTAGCTCTCCAAGGCCCGGATCCAAGGCTTGTTCAGTTTCCAGCCGTCTCGGCCAGCAGCCGCCCTCCTCTGACGAACACCTGCAGAGCAAACAAAGAGCATGAGCTTGGCAATACAAAGAAACAGAAAATATAAAGAGGCATGCCAGGACTGTAATTACTTGGAGGGGTGCCGAAGTGACGGGGAATCTTGAAAAATCTCTCCGCAATGGGCTCGTCATCACTGAACTCCCAGTTGCCCGTCACCATCAAACGGTCGTCCCCGGCGTATTTATTGGAATTCTCCAGGGCTTGTACAAATGGCCTCCGACCCGGCTTGATGCGGAGGTAATACATATCCTTCCCGGATTTGCATATGTCATAGGCATCCTCGATATCGTGGACGCCGAGACCAATGCCCAGGATTGTATTGAGCGCGTCTGTGCCCATTACAATCTTGAAACTGTTGGGCATCAGCTGGCAGGGGCAAAGGTTCCATGCCCTGAGACATTCCCTAAGAAGAGGGCGAAGGGGAAACCTAACCACGCCCTCGATTATGGCTACTAGGGGGAACGGCATCCAGCCGTTGTAAAAGTCACCGAGAATATGGGCAACAGGAGGGGCCACCATGACTTGGACCCCATCTGGTATGCTATACCTAACCCTGAGGTCGGCTAACCCTCTCTTAGACTTTATCCAGTGACTGTAAATGCCCATCTCTCAAACGAAAAAACTAGAGGAAGGAAAGAATATGCTGGAAGCAAAGGAAAACCCTAGACAGAGCCCTAAGAAACAGGAATGAAGGGAAGAAGACTTACTAAAGGCGAAAAGCAGAACAATGGTCAGGCCAGTGAGAGCAGAACCCTAGCAGCGCCTTCCTTCGGCGAAAAGTCTGGGAAATCTCTGCAGCAGTCTCTCTCGTTCAGGGAGGCGAAAGCAGGGAGGGAAGAAGGAAGCTCTCGAGGTAAAAGCGAAAACGAGGAAGAAAGCTCTGGAGGCGAAGGCAAAACAGAGTTCTGGAAAATAAAGATAAGGAAGGAAGAAGAAAAAAAAAGGGGCGCCCCCTACTTATAGCTGAAAATAGAGCGCCTAATCATGGCGCCTTTTCGAATTTCAAAGAAGGCGTGTCTTTTCGCTGCGCGCGCTGCCATGAAAAGACGGGTCAGCCAAACCAAAGGAGACACGTGGAAGCGCCAGCCTGTTTTCCGTACGCCATTTAATGCCTCGGACACCGAAGCGACAACGGATAGAGATAAGGACGCAGGGGCTGCGCGGCATTAAATGGGATTTCAAAACCATAACGCCGTTTCGGCTTCCTCCAGGTCCGGACGCAGGGGCAGCGCGGCGTCGCGGCACGCCACATCTCGGCATTCCTTCTACGAGTCCTTGTCAGCTTCCGACCTCAAAAAGTTGGGATACTCTAAGAGCTCAAAAGCCGGGGGGCAATTGTGTGGGGATATTTTCTCTAAGCCGAGATCAGAGCTAGTCCCGGTCTAATCATACCTCCACTCGGCCAAGACGGACCGCGGCTGAAGGGTCGCGGCATTCGCCGAGATGAGCACCCACAAGGTCAGGTGGCACGGGACATTGTACACCGACCTCGGCACGGCAGATTTGACAGACGCTGATGGGACTGTCGACAGGATGGAGGCACGTGCTAGGGCGTGCCCTGCGACTCATTATTCCTGATAAAATGGCGTTATACAAAGCACGTGCGCCCCCAAAGCATGGCTCCAGGCAGGCCCGATGGGACCTGGCCCAAAAGTCAAACCGCCGCCTGGCCCGATAAGATTGGCATTTAATGAGGCATGGGTAGGTGAGACAAGCATTTAATGTATTGTGGGCCGAGTGGACAGGGCCACTCGAGTGGCCAGGCCCATCTTGGAACTCACCCACGCAAGACATCTCCATCTCCTATAAATAGCATCTCCATTTCCATTCTAAGGTACGCAACCCATAACGCATACACTTATTCTGCAATTTCCTCTTCATCTCCCTTATTCAGTCCCTGAACTGACTTAAGCATCGGAGAGCCTTGTGCTGCCCACAGTCAGGGTCCTCTGACGTCTTTTCTTCTCTTCCTCTTTAGGTTTAACCGGAGCCACGATCATCTTCATCCAAACCACTCAAGACAGGGGCCCTAATCCCTGATTCAAAGTCCGTAATTTTTAGGCACTTACAACATTGAAGATTTTTTCCTTGGCTTTGCATCGTTTGGGTCGATTGGGTCGATGCATCATCACAAAAAGGGGACCCCATGAAATTCGGGGGGGGGGGGGGGGGGGGGGGGTTTGGTGCAGTGCATGTTCTCGGAAGACCAGTGTGCAGGAAAAGATTCTCCCTGTACCATTACAAAAATAAAAAAATTAACCATTCAAAAATTAAAAACCTGGCTCATAATTCAGAAGGTTTCTGCCTTTGGGGATGGGCCGGGTTCATGTTCTCCCAGGAGCAAGTGTGCAGGAGGAAATTCTCCCTGTACCATTAAAAAAAAAAAAAAAAGAGGAAAAAATCTGTGTGTTTCTCTATGGTTAAGCGAGTGGCATGAAAATCCTCTGAGAGGGAAGGAAGTTGTAGCGGAATCGGATCCCCAACCTAATAACCGTTGAAACAGATTCACCACCAGCGGCCACTGAAATATCTTTGGCCTCAACTCCTAAGCAGACGTTCCTAGCAATGACAAGGATTCAGCATTCACTGCAGCAGCATCTCTGCTGCTTTCAAGAGCGGAGGATTGCAGGATTGTGGACGTCACTGCCCATCTGACATTGGGGTTTTGACTGGGTCGAACATAGGAGAGAGGATAATTGTGTGTGGGTCCAACTGAAATCATAACTGTTTTATTAATTGGGCGGACTGGACGACCCAACCCAAAAGTTAAAAAAAATTATCTACTGGAAAACCCTGATTCCGAGGTTGGGTGTAGCATTGTAACTTGTAAGTAACACCTGTAGGCTAAACGAAGTTGACCCATTAATTTAAATTAGGTTGAAAAATGTTAGTAGAAATCCTAAATTAACAGGTTAGGATCGGGTTGGATGCAACAGGTTGGGCTGCGTCGGGTTGGGTTTGGGTTGCATAGCTTATTTTATTAGTTAGGTGAAAAATGTCATTCCAAGTTAACCGCGAAAGAAAAGAAATTTCAAACAGAACCTTAAATTACGGGCACCACAATGGAATTAGGTTCAATCAGAACAGCAGCTTCATTAGTTTAGTTAACTAAAAGCTGGGGTACTTGTTAAAATTAGTCAAAATCAAATGAAAACTGATAAATTAGTGGTTGAATTGGTTGGGCCCACCATTAAATTTAAAATTATATTTTAGAAAGTCTTTATTATTTTTATGTTACAACTAAGCGGAATGAAATTGAAAGGTTGAATTGTATTGTCTACTCCACTCCTTTATTATCCTATTTAATTTTTAAAATATTGCCCTTAAAAAAATAAACAAATATTACTTTTGGGAAAACGTTTCCGTAGAATCCCTCACGGGGAGCAAATCATGCAAGGTACACATAGGGCAGCCTGATTACCCATCCCGAACCGACCACAAAACAAAGACCCCCACAATGTTGACCAATCCTCAAACTTATGCCATGGGACTTAACCATTGCATTGAGCGTCAAATATTCTTATATGAAGCCGTTAAATTTGTAGGCTATGGATTAAGAGATTAGAGGCATAGATTGACTCATCAAAGTAGATCTTTTTGCCGCTTGGTTTGATCATTTGAAGGGTCTTAGGGTATATTTGTATAACATTTTTTCGTGAAAAATTCATTTTTCATGCATTTGGTGTAGAATAATTTCACGGGAATAATTTCCTGCCTCGTCAGCATTTTCCTCGATAATGCTGGAAATGTGTTCCGGGGGGAGGGGGGTTGGGGTTTGCCGTTTTTTCCTTACTCTTTTCCATTTCAACCTAAAGCCTTACATCTCTTTCATTTCTTATTTCTTTAAATAAATTATTATTTATTCAAATAATATACATGTTATGTTATTTTTTTTCAAAAAATTGTTTCACCAAACAAGAAAGTTTAATTTTCTATAAGGAATCCAAGCCCACACGAAACAACATTAGTACCAATTCAACGAGGGAAAAAAATTCGCACCAAACTTGAATTTCTAAATTCTGCAGAAACCCTTTTTCGAAGTTCTCATTTCTATGAAATTTATTGACGTGACAATTTCTCCTTTCCGCGGAAAGAATATGTACACAAACGTGCCCTTAGATGAGCCCACATCCAGTTACCTCGAGGTATATGTAAAGAAAAATGTCCCTTATTATTATTATTTTGGGTAAATATGTCCCTTATTTATGAGTAGTATATCAAGAAGTATAACCATATTGAATAATGCAACCTGCCAATTATGTGTTATACCACACAGGTGGAATCTATGTTTTTTCTTAGTTGATCCTAGGACTCCTTTGTATATGTGATAAGTGGGCCACACAAAGACTTTACATGTGCCCCTCCATTTTATAAAGAAAAAGTTTGTATGGACAAATATTTTTGACAGACTTTGTGCCAACTCTTATCATATCCCATAAATATTACTGTGACAACCAGTATGATATCCCATAAGAGTTGTCACAAATTCTGTCTAAAAACTATCTAGCACAGCTGATTTATAAGTACATCGGAAAAAGAGCTTCACAGGAAAGGTGTATATTGTAGGGCATACTACTTGACATGAGCCATCACTTTCCAATATCATAAATTCAAATATATTTCCGTTGCTGTAAACAGAATACATAGAACAACAACAATAATAATGACAGAACAACCTGGCGTCTGTCCAAATCCCTCTCTCCTCCAGAATCTCCCCCCCGCCCCTCTCCACTCTGTCTATGGTCCCTCCCATGTGATACCCACTGTCCCTCTCTCTCTCTCTCTCTCTCTCTCTGCCATTCCGTCTTCTTCCACGCTGCACCTTTCTCTCCTTTCTAAAATCCAAAACCCCAAACTCAGATAAAGAAGGAAAACATCCCACTCTTTCCCTTCTTTCCTCCTCTTCCCATTCTAGCATTCTTCCTTTCCAAAATCCAAAAACCCAGAAAAAAAAAATCAGCTTTTCTTGTCATTGTAGCCTTCTTCTTTTCCAAAACACAAACACCCAGAAGAGAAAAAGCTGTCTTTGTAGCTCTATCTGCCCTCTTACTGTTTTCTATCCTTCCTCTTCCTTTTCCTTGCTCTTTTCTTCTCATATTAGCTTTCTTCCTTACAATATCCAAACACCTTCTCATTTTGGCTTTATCTTTATCTTCCATGAAGATGGAAAGTACCATCATGTTCTTCATCTTCCTGCTCCCATCAATCATATCTGTGAAATCACAAACAGATGCAGGAGATATCTCTGCTATGATATCTCTGTCAAAGTCCATCAATGGAGAGACCTCTCTGGGGTGGAGAAAAGACACAGATCCCTGCAAATGGACTTCAGTTCTCTGCTCTGATAACCGAATCACCCACATCCAAATCGGTGGAAAAGGCCTCGAAGGCAATCTCCCCCCAGAAATCCGAAATCTCACCTCTCTCCAACAGTTGGAGCTCCAATCCAACTCTCTCTCAGGACCCCTTCCTTCTCTCTCTGGAATGTCTCAGCTCAGGGTCCTCCTACTCCACAACAACTCATTCTCTTTAATTCCAGCTGATTTCTTTGACAACCTGCTGGCGCTCCAGGCTGTCTCCCTTGACAACAACCCCTTCAAGCCGTGGGCAGTACCTGCCGGTCTCCGGGGGTCCTCTCTCCTGGTCAATTTCTCAGCGAATCAGGCAAATCTCACTGGGACAATCCCAGGCTTTTTCGGGACAGAATTCGCAAGCTTGGAGCACTTGGGGCTGGCTTACAATTTGCTAACAGGCGCTTTGCCGACCGAATTGGCTTCATCGACGTCTCTCCAATCGATTTGGGTGAACAACCAGGCCGGAGAGAAGCTCTCTGGCGGCATTGAAGTGATAGAGAATATGGGGTCATTGGTTCAGGTTAATAGAGAATATTGTGAATTTGGCATTTACTGAGTACACTAAATATGCATAACACTATGGACAAATTCTTAAGATATCCTGGCTACATCATATATCAAATCAAATATAATTCTAATGAATTCATTGCTATTAACATTTCCCACCTGCTTATCATACAATATTCTCTATTACAGGTCTGGTTCCATTCCAATGCATTTTCTGGCCCTTTGCCTGATTTATCCAAGTTGGATTCATTGGAAGAGCTCAATCTCCGTGATAATCGATTCACTGGTATTGTTCCAAATTCTCTGATTCAGCTTTCATCTTTGAAGAAAATTGTTCTTGCCAATAATTTGCTTCAAGGACCAGTACCCCAGTTCCCCAAATCAGTTGAATCCGATCTCAGTGAGAGCGCGGAGAGCAATCAATTCTGCTTGTCAGGTCCTGGGAATTGCGATTCCCGCGTTCAAGCACTGCTTTCTGTTGCAAGTGCCTTGGATTATCCAGTGAAGCTTGCAGATAGTTGGAATGGCAATGATCCATGTGCCGAATGGTTGGGAATTACTTGCAGTGGTGATGGGAATGTCACTGTCGTTAATTTTCAGAAGATGGGCTTTTCTGGGACAATTTCGCCTGACTTCAATCGCTTTGGATCGCTGCAGAAGCTATTGCTTGCAGACAACAATCTCACTGGTTCGATACCACCAGAGATTGCAAAGCTACCGGAACTTAAGGAATTGGATGTGAGGAACAATTCACTCTATGGGAATATTCCATTTTTTAATGCAAATGTTATGGTTCTTACTGATGGGAACCCGGATATTGGGAAGGAGAAAGGGAGTTCATCTCAATCTCCCAGTGGTAATTCTGGTAGTTCTCCTGCTAGTGGAACAAGTGCTAGTAATGGCAATGGGGGTAGAAAATCTTCAGTATCGATTGGAGTCATTGTGGGCTCTGTAATTGGTGGCGTCTGCGTGGTTTTTGTTGTGGGATTGTTGTCTTTCTATCTATACAAGATGAAGCAACAGCCATTCGGGAGAGTTCAGAGCCCACATTCAAGTACAACAATTGTCCATCCTCGTCGTTCGGGGTCTGATCCAGACACATTGAAGATAACAGTTGCTGGATCGAGCTTGAATGGTGGAACTGCAAGCAGTACGGTCAGCCGGACGAGCAGTGGCCCGAGTAGTGACGTCCAAGTAGTTGAAAATGGGAACATGGTGATCTCAATTCAAGTGTTGAGGAATGTGACAAACAATTTCAGTGAAGAGAATGTCTTGGGGCGGGGAGGCTTTGGGACAGTTTACAAAGGGGAATTGCACGACGGGACAAAGATTGCAGTGAAGAGGATGGAATCTGGGGTCATAAGTGGGAAGGGGTTGAATGAATTCAAGTCTGAGATTGCCGTTCTCACCAAGGTCCGGCACCGTCATCTGGTCGCTCTTCTTGGCTATTGTTTGGATGGTAATGAGAGGCTTTTGGTATATGAGTACATGCCTCAGGGGACTCTCAGTCACCATCTTTTCGATTGGAAGGAGGAAGGGCTGAAGCCATTGGAGTGGACAAAGAGGCTGACCATTGCATTGGATGTGGCAAGAGGGGTCGAATATCTGCATAGCTTGGCTCATCAGAGCTTCATTCATAGGGATCTCAAGCCCTCAAACATTCTTCTTGGAGATGACATGAGGGCTAAGGTTGCAGATTTCGGGCTCGTTCGTCTCGCACCAGATGGGAAGTGTTCAGTGGAGACCAGGCTTGCCGGGACTTTTGGGTACCTTGCACCAGAGTATGCAGGTAATTCTATCATTCTTTATCTCTGCTTAGCTTAAAATTTGATCAAATGTATGCTAATGGCCTATTTGTTTGCATGAATTGAATTTCTAGGAATTTTAAGAAATGTATTTCCTATAAAGGTTAAAATTGAAGAGACAGGTGAAGATTCTTAAATGGACATTAAATAATCTCCTCTTTGATGAAAATGAATGAAGGGTAGATGGAAAGTAAATATCCAGTCATCACCCTAGTAAATCAAATCCTTTGGAAGTCAGTCCCATCTATTCTACAACCTATCCTTCATCCTTCACCTCTTTTGTAATCCTTTGTTAATCCATTTTACCTCGGACTCGTTGGAATTTAATCCCATATAAATAGAGGACCTAAATTGAAATTGGTTGTAAACTTTGCAGAATGTGTAGTTCTCTGTATGCATTAGGCAGGCTGTGTTAATGTTTATGATAAAGAAAAGAAGATTAGATGGGATAATGTTTTTCTTCCTTCCATCAGCTAATATGATTCCTGGATTCCAATTTCCTCACTGCTCTAAATGCAGACTTTTTCTGCCAAATAATTCAAAGTTTTTTTTATTTAGGTGACATCCAATTACACCCTCGTCTTTACTAGTATCCTACTACGTTCATTCATTAGCGTTTCATAATCTTCCAATAGAGCTTCTGAAATGGGCAATAAAATTCATTTGAATGCTTATCTCATGATTTGAATAGTTTAGGGCTTTTCAGAATCCAGGAACCACATTAGGTGAAATACTCTCTCTCTCTCTCTCTCTCTCTCTCTCTCTCTCTCTCTCTCTCTCTCTCTCTCTCTCTCTCTCTCTCTCTCTCTCTCTCTCTCATCTATCTATTACAGGTGATAATGGCATGGAGTAAAAGGTTGAAAACCTCATCCTGTTTCTATTTTCTGCACTGCCCCAAATTCTATCTATTTTTCCTACGTATACAATCATGATTTTCGCTACATCTTTACACACACAAAATGCCCGGTTCAGATTAGGGCCAAGATCGGGGATCGCGACTGCATGCGTGGGGTAATGATGCTGCTAATTAAGTTTTTTCCTGCACACTGTTCCCACAAGATTCCACTTGTGAGACCTAACTTACAGTTTACCCTTTCTCAAAGAGGATTAACAGGCAGAAGCTTGCGTAGAAGAAAATAGAGGACAAGCATAAGAATAAGTACAATGACAAGATATCAGAGTAGCACAAATCTCAAAATATATTGATGTTCAATTAGCATTCACAAAGTATTTTTATTACAACCTAGAGAAAGTAAAGGCCTGAAACAATGGCCAGATGTACAGTCCAAAACTTAAAAAAAAAAAAACACTCAAAGATATCTCCCAAAATTGTTGCCCTCATGCACAAGTTTGATGCTTTATATGACATGGTAATACTTTGGCAATGTGTTATATGTAAGACCGGTATTGAACCTTGGCAACCACGTGGCTTAATTCTCGACGTTGGCTGCGTCCGCATTTCCCAAAATCAAGAGTAAGCAAGAAGTACTACGAGAACACTCCTTGTGTATAAATATGACCATCAAGCATGTTTTGCCTTGCCACGGGTGCAACTGCGTTTCCCTGCCAAGGATGGTACTGAAAAAATACCCTTGTCACTTATCGAAACTATACTGCAATGGGCTATACATAATAATATAAATAGTATTATCAACTAGGTAGTGCTGACTTGAGAATGCATCATGTATGAACCCATGATAAACTAGAAACCATGATCGAGAAATACCATGAATTGTAAGTTTCTTCGAGTATCGAGCAAGTCTGGCTAAAGTCATGACCTTTATGAGTAGCCTTAAGAAATCTCTAGTGACCAGTTAGACAAGCGATACTACACTTTAATATGGGGAATGATACATGAGTTCTAGACAAACGGGTAGCATTTCAACATGAAATTACTACCCCGAAATGGGTAGGAAAGGGTTTGTTGGATCCAGACAACTTAGAAGGCTGCAGGGCAACAAATGTGCGCATGCCGACTGAGAATATCATACAGGGAATCTTATAAGACTCAAGGAAGAAGCAGGGCAACTAAATGCGCACTATGACCTCGAGAATGAGCCACACAAGTCCAAAGGGTAGGGTACAGGTTATCCTATTCAAAATAAGGTCTATTAAGTCCATTTTAGGTCAAACAAGGTCAAACGTGAAAAACTGGCGGCTGGGTATGATATCAGACGAGCACTATGCATGATAACACACTAGTAATGCATGTGGTGAAATAGACATGGGACTAGCATGCTAATTGCATAAACAGTTGCATCGTCGAGGAGGAATGAGTGTAAATACCAAATCCTAAGCCTTGGATTGCCATAAACCAAGTGACACAGTGTCATTCAACCCTACACTCCGCCTCGGACCCCGATTGTCTTAGTTTCCGAGTTACTTGGTGCTCCTATGGTATTTGACATTCAAGTTCCCAAGTGAGCATACTCTTGACTTGGCACTGCTCTACATGGATCTCCGGACAAGCCCGGGAGTGTATGTCAGCTCACACATCACTCCACATTGGTCTCAAGTCAAAACTTAAAAAGCTAGGTGAGTCCAAGTTTCAAGGTGCTTACTAGTAAGGGATACAACGGCTCAGGTTATGTGGGTCGAGCTCCACGCTGAACTCGCTGGGAGTGTAGGGGGCAACACGCCCCTGCTGGGGGCTCGGGACAACGCCCCCGAAACCTAGACACATTTTCAAGGGTTTCTATAAGGGCCTTAAGTGAAACTCCATGGCGAGTCCCAATTTCCAAGTTCTAAGGTCTAAGTAAGGTCTTCCCCATGGAAAATGGGTTTAAAATCATCCAGTGGTCAAGGGTAGGTCAAACAAGGCCCGCATTTCTCTAGATATGGGTTCCAAGTCATCGAGGTAAGAAAATATGGAAAAGTAGGCCAAATGGACCAAAATAGGTCTAATGGCCGAGAGGCCACTTTGTTTAATCGGCGGTTGTCCGAGCGCACTGAAGCACTTAATTGCGGCTTGGGGGTTTTTCCTAGCCCCTTTTCAAGGGAGATTTAGAGGCATTTCTAACATGAAATTAGGGCCTAACATTAGCATCAAATTCCAATCTAATTACCTCCATTGAGCTTCACAAATGGGCAATCTATCATGAAGTAGAATTGAGCAAAACATCACCATTTTAAAAATTCATTCTAGGAAATCAAAATTGAGCACTTGCCTTGATTCCTCCAAGCTCCAAACTCACTCTAGAATCTCTCAAACCCTCGGGAATTCCTTTCCCACAAAAATCCCCAAACTCCCTACATCAAAACCCATGAAAGCTAAAAATCTAGGAAGAAGATGGAATGAGAACTTGCATGTTGGAATTCTTGGACGAATTTCATTCCCAAACTCAAATCCAAAGGAAAGAGAGTGATCTTATCTCTAAGAGCTCTAACCAGTAAGAAAAACGAAATTAAGGAAGTTGTTGGGCGTGGATTCTCGTGAAAATGAAGGAGAAGATGGAATCTGAGGTGGGGAATCCGTTGGCGAAGACAGATCGTGAAGAAATGGCCTGGATTTGATGAGGCAGAGAAGACGATGAACAATGCCCGGGTTGTGTGGCTTATATAGTTCCAATAATTCTGGAAATGACAGATACATCCTGGCTTAGTAACAACTTGTTTTGGCAAAATGGAGGTCTTCGAGGGCTCAAATGGTCTCGTGCCAATAATATTTTTTTTTTTTTGAAATTCAATTGTCTTTCCAACGAGCCCAATCACGACATATTTTGAGGTCCCGAGAGAAAACTCAACTTTTACAAAAATGATGACCATGTCCGTGCTTCTTAAGAGTGAGTTTGAGAAACGAGGGGTTTCAAGGCATTGAATGAGTTCGGGCTGAACACGAAAGTTCTTTAGGACAATTTTATCTACCCACTGAGCCCAAAATGATATTTTAATGAAATTCCAAAATACCCTTCACGTTTTTCACATATTCCCAACTAGGCCCTCCGGGGTACTTAACTACGTTTGAATGCTCTCAAAACTTTTTGAAACTCATACAATTCTATTCTAACTCACAGTAATAATTAATTAGCATCTAACAAATTAATTAACCACTTAGCACAATTAATTAACACTAATTGCATACTTAAGAATCAGGATCTTACACTAAATCTAGAAGAATGAGTGTCTATGAGTTGTTGCTTTAAATATCAGGCACTAGAACAGAAACCACATACCAACCCAACTTCATAAAGTAGACGAACAGGAAAGGATGCATAGGTGGAATAGAACAGAAGCCCGAATTCTTTTACTAGATATTATAGATTGTGCATACGCATTTAGATCTGCAATATAGCTGTACTGAACCCAGAAAGTAAAGTGCTAGACTTCAACAATGTCAAACCTTGACTTTCTCAAATGATCATGTTATGGTAGCAGTTTGCCTCAAAGGGTTGTGTGGTGCTTTTGCACCATGTTTGTTGAGTACAGCCATCCTTTAGCGATCCTGACTGATAATGTGATGGCCCAACTTTGGTGGAGAGTTCCCTAAAATGCTTATGGATTTAACAATCCCAGGATTCGTCACATCCTCTGTCCATTTTTCCCCAAGTTTCTGGAATTATTTTAATAGTTCATTTTTAAACCTCAGATTGGATGCCTAACGGACTCCCATTCTGGAAATCCTTTGGTGAATTCCCCATCCACCAGTCAGCCCCATTAGATCATCGATCTCATCTTAACTGCACTGCATATCTTTTTATCCCTGTTTTTTTTTTTTTAAATCTTTTCCCATTTCAGATGCTGATTATTATCTTATTGACCGAATAGAAGAGATTGTGATTGTAAAAGCCTTGCCTAAATCGTGATGTGTTTTGAGTTGGAAAACTAGAACACAAGTGAGATGCATGCACAGTATTCTTGAAATGAGATTTTACCATTACATTGAGGATATAGATAACATCAAATTTCTGCTACACAGTCTTTAACATGATGTTTTAGATTATTGTCCATTGTAGCTAGATTTTTCTGTAATCTCCCAGGCTGCTGCAAGCATATAGTTTATTTTGCGGCCCATTACATGTGGTCCACACATTTTGGTTGCCCATTGCAGATGTAGACACCCCCAAAAAACCTCCCAATTCAGAAGACCGTGATACTTGAGTTTTTGGCCCTTCCTCTGTATCATTGCTATATTCTCTTCACACTATCAATCCGTAGGCCACCAGTCTATTTGAGTGGAAACATCCAACATTCGAGGTGGCGTCAGTCATTCATACTGTCCTGATAACATGTTTTCATGCTTCGGTAATGGGGTGACACACCAAACCAAACCTTTTGCTGCCTCACATCACGTCTTTGCAAATCCTTTGGTTATTAGATACATTGCTCATTTTCTTCCTAAAAAAGAAAATTAGTACTCAAACAATGAAAGAAAAAAATACAAGAGCCAAGGACGAACTATCCCCCCAAAAAATACCATTAAAAGAAGCTGACTGCAATGACCATGCAAATGGCTACAAAATATTCAGGATGCAAAGATTGAAATCAGCTGCAGAGACCTGACATTTATGTAGGCTTAGGCAACTCCAACCACCTGAATCTACAATCTACGGGAGGCCCCAAACAGGCACCTAAAATGGCCCAAAGCAGTGGTCGCTACTTCTTTAATCCATTAATTAATCAGCTGGGAAAGAAAGGTCGCGCAATCTCCATAAGTGACGAAAGGTTATAAGCATTAAGGATCCCATAGCGAGCTAGCCCGATTTGTTACAGCCGCGAGTCAGGTCAGACAACAGTGTGTTGGCTGAGACTGGGAGTCTGAAATTGATGCAGGTCGGACAACAATGTTCATGATCTGTTAATTCGAAGGAAACAACTGAAGCTTTTAATGGTCAAATCACACATCCGAGCTCAATGCAGACATCAGAAGAAGCGATACTTCTGTTGCAAGTAGGGGGTGTCGTTAGTAGGTTTTCAAAACTTTTGACCCACTTGAAGCAGGGATCAAGTATCCATAAGGCCGGAAACCTAATCCAGGATCCAAGAACTTCTTTCTCATGAAGCAAGATCAGAAGATACACTATCTAGAAGATAGAAAACAGTAGCAATAAGCAACCAAAATAATCTACTAGAATAGACAAAGTAGATCTAGCCTAGGGAGAGCCCGGTTGTGCTCTAATCGAGGAGTTGATCACTTGGCTTGTTGAGAAACTCTTTGGCAAGAACAAGAAGGATCTCCAATACCTCGTAGTCTTCCACACTATGACCCTCTATAAGATTTCTTCTCAAGGAGAAAGGTGGGATCTTAGCGTGGTTTTGGCAACCTCCTCTTCATCCACAATTAGAAGTCTCCATTCTATTATGAGAAAGTGTCATTCTCCTCCTTCCTTTAAGAGTTCCGATAGGATTATAGACAATCTCTTCTTAGGGCTAGCGTGGGGACCACTGGGGATTCCTTAGAATCTGGCTTCAATTGGGAATCTGGACCCCACATCTCATGTGAACTCCGAACCCACAGTTAATTGCAAATAATCCACTATATAAATGCAATTGAACTCCCGTCTTAGGTTATAAATTACAAGAAGACCCTAATTTTTTCAATTACTACAAGTAGGCAATTCCATCAATTATATCCATGAATCAATTGGATTAAATCTGTCCAACCAAGTTAGATCAATATCTTATTATCCTTGTGACCCAATTAATCACAAGTGATCATCAATACCATCCAATTAACTCTTAATTGAGATGGTTGCACACTTACCAATGATAAAACAATTTATTGGCACAAGGGGATATATCTATAAGAGGATAGATTCCATTTTGACAATTATATGTTCCCACAGTCCCACTGCCATGTACACAAGATATCGAGCTGTTGACCTACAATTGGCCTCGCTCATTGGTGATTCAAAGTAAATGCACACATTCTTTTGCAATTTCAACCCAGACAGTCTAAGAAACCAAAAAAAATTACAAGGATTTAGAATAGAAAACCCCAAATCTGTTTGTCAAAAGCCTTTATACATCCAATTTCAAGCAGACCGAATCACCAACTAACTTAAGCTTCAACCCTTGAGTGAGCTCATGCACGAGGGTTATGTAGTCTTGAACGGAACGACCTTTGACAAAGGTGCTTGATGAGCGGAAATAATTTTAGGCAAAATTGAGGATAGTCTAGAAGAGAGGATCTTAGTAATAATCTTGTACCATACATTTCAAGCCTGTTGGATCAGATCCAGCTCGAATATTTTAATCAATTGATGTCCCACATATTGGACTGAATGTTGCTATTCTTTTTTCTTTCGTCAATTTCATTCATATTTCCAAAAGCAAAAAGACCACTCAGGGCACGTTTGACAATGGTCCATGCTAGGGGGAGGAATCCTCTGTTTAGAGGATTCTCTCCATCTCCAAAGAATCAATACCTCCTTAGGTAGGATTCCCAATGAGAGTTTTAGGTTTGGATGGAGGGAGGATTCCCTATAATTTGTAGAATGTATGATCCACTGATTGTAAATGTTTTTTTTTTTTTATATATTTTATTTCTCATAATCCATTAAAAATCAAGACCTCAACATTGAAATTTGGTGAGATTGCCGTTTTGGAGTTGTTAAAGGTGAGTAACGGTGTGGATCTTGATTATGGGACCCAAAAGTTACATTCCCAAAGCAAAAACTTATTAATCCCACATTACCATCCCGTTACTGTAGCTCCGCATTGTTGTGATCGTGTGTGCGGAAGCGTGCGATCAACAAGCAATCAAACAAGCCACAAAAAAGGAGAACACAATTTTACGTGGTTCGGTGATTTCACACCTACGTCCACGAAGAAAGCCCGTCTTCTTCTTAGTTTTCACTAATCAGAGTTTTCTCCCATTCATCTAGGGTTACAACCAAAAGGATAATATATAGGAAACTCAAATACTAAACTACCCTTGAACCCTAATTACATTGGGCCTACAAAACGAGCCAAAACCCAAAACCCATAAACCTAACAAATCTCCACCTTGGCGAGATTTGCAGGCCACAACATTTTCCACCTTGGCATGCAATCACACGCGTCCAAATGCGCCCGAAAGCGCCATACACCCGAAGGTGCTCAAAATCACAGAATGTTGATCAAGTCCTTAAACTTGACCCTAGTCACCACCTTGGTCAGCATATCTGCGTTTTCCAAATGCCACTTTGCTTCTTTGTAGGTGGTACGAATAGATTCTTCAACCATCGGAAGTGCATATGCCACCATATCAGAGTACCGTTGAGGTTTTCGAATATTCCTTTTCGGTCTACTGGTTGCAATAGAATCTGCTTGCTCTTGTGGAGGCTCTTGAGTCTCCTCCTCATCTGTATCATCACCCTCTAACTCAACTGCGACGATATCAAACTCCACCTGCTTCGATTTACCATTGGCCTTGCTTTCCTCCTGAGAGTCATTTTGCTTGTTCTGTTTACACATAGCAGCTTCATCAAAAGTCACATCCCTGCTAAGAACAAGTTTCTTTGAATCTGGACACCATAGCCGGTATCCTTTCACACCACTGCTGAAACCCAAGAATATAGCTTTCTTGGCCCTTGGATCCAACTTACTCTCTGTGACATGGAAATAAGCAGGACAACCAAATATATGCAATTTATCATAATCAGTAGCGGGTTTTCCAGACCATACCTCAATGGGTGTTTTACCCTCGATCGCAGCAGAAGGCAACCTATTGATGAGATGACAAGCATAAGCAACTGCCTCACCCCAAAACGCTTTGCCTAATCCAGAATTAGACAACATACACCGAACTTTCTCCAATATAGTGCGGTTCATGCGTTCTGCCACCCCATTCTGTTGCGGAGTCCCACTAACTGTGAAATGCCTCACAATCCCCTCATCCTGACATACTTTCAAGAATGGATCAGACTTGTACTCTCCACCGTTATCTGACCTAAGCCTTTTGATCTTTCTGCCAGTCTGTGTTTCAATCATTTTCTTCCACTTCAAGAACACATTCAAAACTTCATCCTTGTGCTTCATGATGTACACCCATACTCTTCTGGAGAAGTCATCAACGAATGTAACAAAGTAGTGCATACCTCCCAAAGATGCCACTTTGGTAGGACCCCATACATCCGAATGAACATAGTCTAGTGTGCCTTGAGTGCGATGGATCGCGGTGCCAAACTTCACTTTTGTCTGCTTGCCAAAAACACAATGTTCACAAAATCCCAACTTGCAGGTCTTTGCACCTTGCAATAAGCCTTGCTTAACCAAACCCTGCATTGCTCTCTCCCCAGCATGCCCTAGACGCATGTGCCACAATCTGGTAGTGTCTTTAACAGTCTCATTTGAGCTATGAGATACTGTTGCTGCTCCACCTACAACTGTACTCCCTTGCAAGAAATACAGATTACCTCTTCGGACACCCTTCATTAACACAAGTGCACCATAAACAACTTTTAGAACTCCACCTTCCATGGTAATCTTGAAGTCTTTGGAGTCTAAAGCACCCAATGAGATAAGATTCTTCTTCAAATCCGGTACATACCGAACATCTGTCAAAACTCTAACTGCTCCATCATGCATCTTCAAACGGATTTTTCCTATCCCTTTTGTTTTGCAAGCACTATCATTGCCCATCAAAACTGTTCCACTATCCAACTCTTGAAAGCTGGAAAACCATTCCCTGTTGGGACACATATGATAGGTACAACCCGAGTCTAAAATCCATTCGTCAGAATGGCATACCAATGAAGAAACAGTCAAATTAAAATCAGAATCATCATCTCCATCGTGTCCAATGTTTGCATCAGATTTATCTTTGTCCTTGTTTTTCAACTTTGGACAATCCTTCTTCCAATGCCCCTTTTTGCGACAAAACGCACATTCATCTTTTGCAGGTGGTTTTGATTTTCCTCTCGATTTAGAACGAGAGTTATTACCAGATGTCCTATCATCTGATCTGCCTCTTATTGTCAATGCATCAGATGATGAATCCCTGTGGGCCTGTTTGTCCTTCTTCCGATATTCATTATTCATCAAAGCAGCAGACACAACATCATATTTAACCTCAGTCTTCCCGTTGATCAAAGTGTGAGTAAAATGATCATAACTATCGGGAAGCGAATTCAGAAGAAGTAATGCCTTATCTTCATCATCAACTTTCACATCAATGTTCATCAAATCAGCAATAATCTTATTAAAATCATCGAGATGTTCAGTCATAGAAATACCTTGACGATACTCGAAGCGGAAAAGTTTCTTCTTCAAATAGATCCGATTCTCTAAGCTCTTGATCATATACTTTTCCTCCAATTTCTGCCACAACTCTTTTGTAGAAGTTTCTCTCATCACTGAGTATTTCTGATCCTTCGCGAGACATAATCTGATGGTGCTACATGCCTGACGATTGATCTTCTGCCATTCCTTATCTTCCATCTCTTTGGGCTTATCCTCGAGAGCAATTTCCAACTCTTGTTGGCTTAGAACATCTCTAACCTCACATTGCCACATACCAAAGTTATTGGTACCATCAAATTTCTCGACCTCGAATTTTGCATTCGAGATGGTTGTCTTTGCTGATGACGAGCTTGCCATTTTGTTTCTGATTGTGAAACTAACAATCCACTTCGTTCAGATCGTAGATCTAGTCGATACGAATCCAACAAAAAAAACGGAGCTCAATTCTGAGTCCGGATGCCTCCGAAACTCCCAAAACAATTCTGGCCGTCCAATTGGTCAAATATGTCTTTGACCGTACTGTTCGCTGACGTCAGCAACTGCTGGGTGGGCTTTCTGCTTCACGGGTCAGGCGGAACTGACCCAGACTGACCTGGCCTGTTCCAGGCTGTGGACTGGGCTTCACGGGCGAGCGGGTCGGACCTGACCCGAACTGAAACTAAACCCAAAAACAGACCCAGTCTGTCTTCTTCTCCGGTGGCGACGACAGAGGGCGGCCGGAGTGGCGAGAAGACGGCGAACAGCAGCGGCAGCACGGCAGCGGCGGCGCAAGGTGTCAACGGCGATGAACAGAGAGATCCAGACGATGATCTTCTCTGTTCTGATTCCAGCGACGATGGCTCGCTTCTCCAGCAACGGGGTTCTTCTCCTTAACTCCAGCCAGCAGAGCTGCTGTTCTTCTCCGGTTCTGGTTGCGTCTTCTTTTTCGACTTCTGTGTCAAAAAAAAAACAACCAGCAACTTCTCCACTTCGATCAGCACAGAGAACGGATCTGCGCGTGGTCTGCTGCGACTTTTTCTCTGCAAATCCGGCGAAGACAGCGATCTTCTCTGTCTCTGGTTTCTGCAAGACGACGAGAGCAGCCCTCTGTTCCACGAACTGAGATCCACTGGCAAAACGAGAACTCCTCCTCTGCGCAGCGACAGCCAAGAAACCACACGATCTGTGCGGCCCACCTTGATCTCACCGATCTGGCGAGATCCACTTCTGTCTGCTAAAACCAACCCGATCTCCGTCGTTGATCGCGTACCACAACCAAGCTCTGATACCAATTTGTTGTGATCGTGTGTGTGGAAGCGTGCGATCAACAAGCAATCAAACAAGCCACAAAAAAGGAGAACACAATTTTACGTGGTTCGGTGATTTCACACCTACGTCCACGAAGAAAGCCCGTCTTCTTCTTAGTTTTCACTAATCAGAGTTTTCTCCCATTCATCTAGGGTTACAACCAAAAGGATAATATATAGGAAACTCAAATACTAAACTACCCTTGAACCCTAATTACATTGGGCCTACAAAACGAGCCAAAACCCAAAACCCATAAACCTAACACGCATTTCTCTGCTTCCATGGATTTTGTGCGTATGAGGGGGAGAGGTTAATCGTTTGAGCAGATTTCGCCGGTCCATCCTTTGAAAATCCACGCCCATGCAAACATGAAAAATCCGCGTGATCGCAGAAAAGCGCGAGGAATCCCTTGCGCGCCGTTGCCAAACGTCCCCTCAAAAGATTTTATCTCTATCTAAAGGTGAGAATAGAGAGCTAATGTATGGGTATTCATTATAGATTATTTTAAAACCGCTGGGCTGTTACAAGGTTACAGTGACTTGTTACAAAGATGATTAGAAAATCAAGAGAGTAATTCTTATCTTTGCGTCATTTTTTTGTTTATTCACGTCATTTTTATGTTTATTCAAATTTGCGCTGCCACTATCATTATCCAACTTTGTGATAGCTCTATTCAAATATTACATCTGTTTTGCTACTTACTGAAACTGACATGGAAATTCTAATGTGCACTTCGATAGAAAATCTTCATCTAATTTGTCCATTATCTGTTTATTGGCAGTGACGGGGCGTGTGACCACCAAATCCGATGTGTTTAGCTTTGGCGTAATACTGATGGAGGTGATCACAGGCCGCCGGGCGCTTGATGAGAGCCAGCCTGAGGAGAGCATGCATTTGGTGACATGGTTCCGCAGGATGCAGATCAATAAGGACACTTTCAAGAAGGCCATTGACCATACAATTGACCTTACAGAGGAGACGCTTGCGAGCGTTGGCAAAGTTGCCGAGCTTGCAGGCCACTGCTGCGCGAGAGAGCCCTACCAGAGGCCTGATATGGGCCATGCAGTCAACGTCCTGTCATCGTTGGTGGATGTGTGGAAGCCTGCTGACCCGGACTTGGAGGATATTTATGGGATTGACCTTGACATGACTCTGCCTCAGGCGCTCAAGAAATGGCAGGCTTTCGAAGATGGAAGCAGTGCATCATCATTCCTCGCCAGCTTGGATAACACACAGACTAGCATACCCACCAGGCCAACTGGGTTTGCTGAGTCATTCACATCAGCTGATGGTAGATGAGAGTGAGGGAGATGGAAAGTCTTGTTCATCACTTGATTCTTATTTTGTTTTTCTTTTTATTGAAGGTTGGGTTGTCCTTGTTCCTTTCAGATACTGTTTTCTTCTGTTTGTTTTTGCTTGCTTGGTGGTTTTTGGAAATGGTTAATACTGAATAGATAACCAAAGTGTTATTCCATTAATTGGTATTGTCATTCTAAGTGAGAATTGGTCTTGGTCGAACTATGAACTAAGGTAACTATGAGTCTATGACCCCACATATAAAATAGCTACTACGTAAAAAGAATGAACTTGTGGTACAACCTATCCTGGTTGTTTATATGTGGAAGAGCAAAGGAGGATGTTACATCAAGGCCTGTCAATCTGACCCTGAAACGAGAGTTCCCCGTCCCTGTGTGTGAAAAGATCAAAAGGCCCTTAAAATAAAGGCTTCTGTGTCTAAGAAAAAGCTTTAGGGCCGGGCTGGACAATTTTTTTATAGGCCCCTGAAATTTGAGTGCCAGGCTTGAGCACCAGGCTTGAAAAATACTAGGCATGGCAAGTTCTAAAAAACTCTCCATTTCGAAAGGGTTGTTTTCTTCCCTCTTATTTGTCCAATGAGACAATGCCACCTTATATTGTGCTTGTCAACTCATATTGTGCAAAGCACGACCTGCCTAAAAAGGTAAATTGTCGATCTTTTTCTCCTCTTTAAAGGCAATAATTGTCCCTCTTTAGTCAGAAACACAGTGTGCAATGGTTGAAATTTGGCGATCGCAAAAACTCGCATTTCCATGTTGCTACAGTTATTCGTAGACAGAGAAATAGTATCCATTCTTTGAAGTTATGCGATGGCGTGTAGTCATCTGATCAGGCAGCCATCAAAGCTCATATTATTGGCTTCTACCAGGATCTATATACTTCATCTTCCTCCAACAACATATGTTCCTTAATATCGCCGAAGTTCACACCTTCAATGTCGGCATCTCTATATCAGTCAATTTCTAAAGAAGTAAAAGATGTGGTTTTTGAGCTTGGTCCTCTGAAAACCCCAGGTGTTGATGGTATGTCAGGTATTTTCTTCTGACATTGTTGGAGATCTCATTCATGTAGAGTTGTCAGTTTTTGAATCGGGAGCATACATGAAGAAATGAACCATACTCATCTAGTCTTGATTCCAAAAATAACTTTTCTAGAGTCCACAGAGAAATATCACCACATTGGGTTGTGCAACTTTACTGTTGGCATTAGAAAAAAAATTCAGAAAAGATCAAGCCAAAGTCAAGGCATAGCAGGGAACAACCGGCCAATTACAGGTCAACAGTTGGTCAACTTCCCAAATTCAAAGCAAGAGTCAAAGTCCAAGGAAGGTCTAGCCAATGTTCAAGAAGGTCTCCTCAAAACCTCAGAATTAATGAAGGTCAAAATCACACGAAACAGGGCAAAATTTCTTCACTGCCTCGAACAACCGGACAAAACTGTCCCCCCAACCGGGGAGATTGCTCCCACAACCGGGCAAACTGCAAGGATCAACAACTGGGTGCGTAATTTGCCGCCCATTTCACCCTATGTCTCGGTCGACCGAGCATGAAGGAGGTCGACCCCTCGGTCAACCGACCCTTCTGTGTATGGGGTCGACCAGGCTTGGGCCAGGTCAACCGGGCCCACTGCTGGACACCATTTTTAAGGGCCCTTTTGACTATTTTTCGGTTGGACTTAGGTAGAACCTCGACTACCTTTTTGGACTCATTTGACTATATGTGAGAATATCTTGAGCCGATGTCTTTCACAGTTAATCCTGTTGTATCGGGTTACAATCTACCTCAATCTTGAACGGTATGGGACAACGGGATACCCCTTTATATCTATGCACGAAGATTATTCGTTTGGGCATCGCGAACCCTATTTCCCTTCGTTGACTGAGTATGGTTGTACGATGCTTCGGGTTTAACCTTTGTACCTAGGATCGGATTGTTTATCGCTTCTGATTCCGAATTGTACTGTTCGGTACTTGTCTACATGCTATGTACATGTTCTTTAGCTTCGTTTACTTTGTTTTGCATTGGGAATCACTTGCTGAGCCTAGGTGTTGAACTTAGGATCCCCTTTGATGTTCCGCTTGTCTTGATGATTGATGGAAGTGTTGAGGTAATGGACCGCGCTTCTGCTCGGTGCTACCGAGGTCGGCGGATGTGGGAGTCTGTTTGATCCGACCCTTTCGCGCCCGGGGGGCAAAGGCGTGCATCAACATTTTTTTGTGTGTGGGTGTGCCAGATTTTCTATTTTACTTGGAATTGCAAATGGTGATCCGGAGATCGACCTTCGCAAGTAAAAAGGAAATCAACTTCCTTCAAGTTTTCCATTGCACATATATTTAAGAAAAGAGACACTTTCTTGATTTGCCGTGAAAGGCGATTTTTTGGTATTTATAGCCGATTTTTGGCGTTTCTAGCCGATTTACAATTCTTATCAATAATGAAAGACAAGAGTTGTGATTTTTGTCTCTTTTAGCAAAATACAAACTACGATGAAAAGCAAAAAAATGAGGATCTAACTTCTCAAGAGATTGTAGAGAACTCGTTCAGATTGACGGTCACAAGCCATGTATGGACTTCGCCATCATCCATACAGATGAGAACAGATGATGCTCTTGATTCGCTTGGCTTGGCTATAACCTCAGATTTTTAGAGGACAAAGACCAAGAGGAGGTTCTATGTCCAATAAAAAGCTAAGTAGACGGGCTGAAAAGTCATGTTTAAGCCATTGGAGGTAGAAGGATAAGGCAAGGACCTTGGGGAGGTGCCCCCCAAGGGGCTTTTATCACCTTGTAGTGGTGGTCGGTAAAGAACTTTTGTAGAGTTTTCTCTCTTTTTCTTTCTATCAGATTTTCTGTCAGTATTCTTCTGGATTTCCAATGCTCATTCTTCTTGGAAAGCTCTCCTATTTATAGGCTCTTGGTAGCCATTTAGGAGTGTTTATGGGCTTTAATCACATTTAAGCCGCATTAAGGGGGAGTTACAAGGTTTAATTCCTTTATTTTGTAACTCCTTTTTCTTGGCTTCTGATTGGACGGTGGAGATTGACGGCATTTAATCGCCTTTAATCGCCATGATGGGAAGAGTTTCATGGGTTAAATGCCATGAATCAATTGACTTGTAACTCCCATTTGCTTGCTTCTGATTGGGCCGTCCAAAGAAATGAATTAATGACTGCAATAAAGCTAGCAAATTAATTGCATTAAGTGGTCGCCGAGCAGTTGAAGAGTCGTGGGCCGTGCCGTGTCTTTTGGGATTCTTCTGGCGATGATCATTGATGGATCTTCATGTTGATCAACATCAGATGACCATGTAACTTCAGGCATTGATTGCCAATAGCGGGTCGGTGCCATCTGTCCTGTCGATTTCTCGATCGATCGGGTATAAAGCACACTTTTTGGTTGACCGGTTGACAATCAGTATTGATTTGATACTCTTGAAGACGGATCCGTGATTTTGACGGATGCCGAAGGATTTAGTGCCTCAAAAGTATGGA
>CM022955.1:24122779-24166308 GCA_012931725.1 Litsea cubeba | reverse complement strand
TGGTTGGCAACTATAGTGACACCAGACTTCTTGGGTACAACTTGGACGGGGCTAACCCACTTACTATCAGAGATGGGGTATATAATACCTGCATCTAGTAGTTTCATCACTTCACCCCGAACTACTTTCTTCAGAATAGGGTTTAGCCGCCTCTGTGGTTCTCTTGAGGGTTTTGCATTTTCTTCAAGATAAATTTGGTGCATTACCACAGAGGGGCTAATCCCTTTTATGTCAGCAATGGTCCACCCAATAGCTTCTTGATGAGCGCGAAGCACACCAAGTGGTTCTCTTGAGGGTTTTACACTTTCTTCAAGACAAATTTGGTGCATTACCACAGAGGGGCTAATCCCTTTTATGTCAGCAATGGTCCACCCAATAGCTTCTGGATGTGCGCGAAGCACAGCAAGTAACTTCCCCTCTTGATCTTTCTCTAAGTCTGAGGCAATGATGACAGGTAATGTCTCGGCACTACCAAGGAAAGCATACTTTAATGACTCAGGCAATGGTTTGAGCTCTAGCTTAGGAGGCTCGACAATGGAAGGCACGGATACCGAAGTGGAAACCGATAAGGGCTCTATTCTCTCTCTCCAACGGCTAATATCCATTTGAGGGGCTGAGTCCAACACTGCATTGACCTCGCGAATGGATTCATGAATGTCAATATCAAAGTTGAATTGGGCCAAACATTGTTCCATAGGGTCCTGATAACAGGACTGTTGTATTGTCTGACCTATCAGGACATCAATCATGTTCACCTCTTCCTTATCATCCATCTCAAGGGACTGGAATCCATTATTAAAGACATTCAATTCCAGCTTCATGTTACCGAAGGCCAATGTCATTACTCCATTCCTACATCTGATAACTGCATCGGAAGTGGCAAGGAATGGGCGGCCCAAAATCACAGGAATGTGATGGCCCGGATTCATGACAGGTTCGGCATCTAGTACAACAAAGTCTGCAGGGAAATAGAACTCATTCACCTTTATTATGACATCCTCCACTATTCCCTTGGGAACCTTAACTGACCGATCTGCTAGACTCAAAGTTATATCTATGGGCTTGAGCTCCCCCAAACCTAACTGTTTGTATACTGAGTAAGGCAAAAGGTTCACACTCGCCCCAAGATCCAAAAGACATTTATCAACCATTGTGTCTCCAATTCTGATAGAGATTGTAGGGCATCCAGGGTCTTTATATTTAGAAACAATTGTTTGTTGGATCAACCCTGAAGCTTGAGCTGCCATCACAGCCTCCCTAGGGACAGAAGTCTTTCTCTTAAGAGTCGTCAGATCTTTCAAAAACTTGGAATATGAAGGTATCTGCTTGATGGCATCCAAGAGAGGGATATTGATTTGAACATTCTTAAACACCTCTAAGATCCCCTTGAAATGTTTATTCTTCCTATTGTCCTGCAGGCACTGGGGATAAGGAGCCTTGGGTATGTAGGGTGTTACTAGATGGTTCTCTATAGGAGCCTGGTTCATCTCCCCTTTCTCTTGGACATCTTGCCCCTTGTCCCCCTTGTCCTTGTTTAGTTCTGTTGGAAATAGGGTGGGCCTCTAGGATAGGTTTCAAAAACTTTTGACCCACTTGACGCAGGGATCAACTATCCAGAAGGCTATAAAACCCAGTCCAAGATCTATGTCCTCAATCTCGTGCCATCATGATCAGTAAATACAATCTATCTATAAGATAGAACCAGCAACATATAAGCTACAAATAAATCTACAACATGCAAGGAAGTAGATTATACCTTTGGAGCTCCGTTGTGCTCTAATGGAGAAGTTGCGTCTTTCTTTGATGATGAAATGCTTTTACTAATCAAATAGGGATCTCCAAGACCTCTTGATCTTCCACGCTATGACCCGTATCAGATTATCCTTTTCTCAAGAAGATGGTGGGATCTCCAAGAGAAAACTACTAGGAACTCTAGGGAGGAACTAGAAAGAGAACTAGAAGAGGGAAGGGAGGAAAAACTCGTGCAACACTTGCACTAGGGAGGCTTGGGCGTGAATCCCAATGCTATGGAGTATGCTTGGACGTCCAGCCCTCTTCTCCTCTATTTATAGCTTTTCCAAGTTGCCTCCTCTTTACTAATTACAATAGAAGTCTTACTTCCATGAATTAGTAACTTACCATATCATAATTAGAAGTCTCACTTCAAATATGATTAGTAACTTTCCAATTCCTTTCTAATTAAAATAGAAGTCTCACTTCTACTAAAATTAGTAAGTCTACTATTACCACTATTAGAAGTCTTACTTCAAATAGAAATAGTAACTTTCCTTTTAGAGTTCAACTAGAATTAGATACTTTCTAATAATTGGCTAGCGTGGGGACCACTAGGGATTCCTTAGAAAGCTGGCTCAAACTGGGACACGCGACCCCACATCTCATGTGTAATCCGGGCCCACAGTTAATTGCAGATAACTCCACTATATAAATGCAATTGAACTCCAGTCTTAGGAATATTACATAGAAGACCCTAAACTTCCACATTACCACAAGTAGACCCCTCTATCAATATCCATGGATCAATTGGACCTGTCTTCCAAATTAGATCCATATTTTATTATCCTTGAGCCCCAATTAATTATAATGATCATAGGTACCTTTCCAATTAACTCTTAATCGGAATGGGTGCGCACTTACCAATGATAAATTCATTAATTGACACAAGGGGATATTAGAGATAGATTCCATCTTGACCATTGAATGTTCCCACAGCTCTACTACCATGTACCCAAATCACCGAGGTGTTGACCTACAGTTGTCCTCACTCATTGGTGACTCAAAGCAAATGAATAGATAGAAACTTGAGTTCATTAATGTCTCAGGATTGAGAGCCTATTGCCAGGGAATTATGAGAGCAGACCTTAAAGTAAAGACAGTGTTTATAAGGTGCTTTTCATGGTCCTTCAATACATCCAATGTACCAGCACTATGATCCAGAATCTTCCATTCTGATGATCGAGACAATTCACACTATCTCATAGTGATCAAAGTGCTGCAACCTTGTCAGTATAAGATGTCCAGTCTCATCACTGGTTGTGAAAATATTTAAGTATAAGATTTGTCACACATGTCTCCCGTATGTGGATCTCATCCATACACATGTGTTACATCTAATATACTTGTGGACCCCGGTTCATCTCATGAACCATCATGTCATTCGTATTGGTTATGTGCAAGTATATAATAAATTACCATTCATCTCATGAAAGGAAAGCATGAATATATGAATAAATAAAGAATTTAATCAATTTATTATATCATCTACTGGATTGAGTCCATAAAACTAACAATCTCCCACTTGGGCTCAATGCCAGTTAGAGTTGCATCTCATGCACATCCTCTTTACATCTTGCTCAAAGACTTTGGTAGTCAAAGGCTTAGTAAAGGGATCTACCAGATTGTCTACAGAGGCAACCTTGGTGATCATACATCACCTCTCTGCATAATCTATCTGATCATGTATAACTTCCTCTGTACATGCTTTTTGGCTCTTGGGTTCCTTGGACTTAGCGACTGCCCTGCTGTTATCACAGTAAACTGTGAGCGGCTGTCCTGTCAAAAGTACCATTCCAAGTTCCATAAGGAATCTTTCTAGCCAATCTGCTTTCGTAGTTGCTTCTCAAGTTGCTACAACATAAGCACATACCTAGAAGTTGATTTCCTGAAATCCTGATCTGACTAGAAGTCAGTATCTATGTAACCGACTCGAATCAACTCATCACTGCTATAACTCAACATGTGATCTCTAGTCCTTCTCAAGTATTCGAGAACACATCTTACAGCAGTTAATGATAAAGACCTGGGCTAGACTGATATTTGTTGACTAGGCCTACTGCGTGACAGATATCCGGTCTAGTACAAAGCATAGCTTACCGTACTAGAACCTTATCTATGTACACATCATTGGGATAAGCCTATCATCCTATTCTTCCAGTCTCAATGGAAATTTATCCCTAGGATGTACCTAGCTTCTCCAAAGTCCTTTATTATAAAAAAAATCTTAGCCAACCAAAACTTTTCTTGTTGACGATATCCCTATGTCACTCCATGGGAGAAGGATGTCGTCGACATATAATACCAGAAAAAACTACCCTGCCTTCTTGACTTTTCATGTACACACATGACTTATCCGGATACTGACAAAAATCAAGTGACTTGATTTCCTTGTCAATACGGATGTTCCTGTTTCGGGATACCTGCTTTAATCCATAAATGGACTTATGCAGCCTGAAAACTCTTTGCACTTGGTTATTAGCTATAGAACCATCTGACTGCATCATATAGATGTTTTCCTCAAGATTGCCGTCGTGAGACGCTGTCTTGACATCCATTTGCCATATCTCCTGACCGAGATGAACCGCAATGGATAAGAGTATCTGGATGGAACTTTTCTATCTGGCTCTCATTTTCTTTTATAGACTCACTTGCACCCAATAGGTTTCCTACTGGCAGGCAAGTCCACAAGTATCCAGACTTGATTAGAGTACAAAGACTCCACCTCAGCTTTCATAGCATCTAACCAACGTCCCGGAACTATGTCATTAACTACTTTATCATAGTTTCAGGGATCTTGTTCCGGTTACACCGGGATTGCCTTGTAAGACTTTCCCTAGACCGAGAACTTGTCAAGGGTCCTGACAATACTCCCACTACGACAAGGCACTGGTGTAACTACTGGGTCAAATATGGGCGGATTTTCTTAAAGTTTGGTTATTCTTGGATTTGGAATTGTTTTTTTTTTTTTTGAATTTCTTCCAAGATAACCATTTCAAAAGATTTCCAGTTAATCTTATAATCTCCCTCCAGAAAACCGTATTGGTGCTGCCGAGCACTTTCTGCTCTCTGGGATTATAGAGCAACCAATCCTTTAGTTCCTTTTGGGATATAATATAAACATATTTACTTACGACTTTGATTCCAACTAATCCGTCTTTATCCTTCAGCACGTGTGCCGGACAACCCTGAAAACGTTGTAGACTAGGCTTTCGCCCTGTCCATAACTCCCTGGAAGTCTCAAGTATAGACTTAGATGGAATAAGGTTTTTTTTTTTTTTGCTAAAGGTTAATTTGTATTGATAAAATAGAAAAGGGCAAGAAGCCCCCAAAATTACAAAAGACTTTCACAAAAGCAGAAGCAATCCAGAAGCCAACCCAACTCAGAAAATTACACTTGGAGCAACAAAACAGACCAAAAGAGGGAAACTGCCAGGAAAGAGGCAGAGCAAAATGAAAACATTAAATGTAACCAACTCCCCTCCAGGCGAATTGCGCTACATGCATAGGAGACGACAACCAGCAAAACAAAACCAGCAGCACAAAAACTCCTCTTAGCTGAATAAAACAGTGCAGCGCACAACTCTACAGAGAATAGACAGCTAAGACAGGCAGAGCAGTGTTGGAATTTGAGATGCATTGAGTTGAATCTTGAAGCATTGGTGTGTTTGGTGTCTCAAGCATCAAATTGTATTGGAATTATTGTCAACACTATGTCTCAATCATGTGTTGAAAGAGTGGAAGTGATAGAGCTCAAGAAGAATGAAAAAGGAAAACAGTGAAGAAAATCAGTTTTTCCTGGTGCAGTGTACCCGGTCGACCGAGCTCCCTGGCCGGTCGACCGAGCATGAAGAAAGTGCAAAATCAGAGCTCTCAGTTATTTTCGTGACACAGTGTGTCTTCGGTCGACCGAGCCCTCAGGATGTCGACCGAGCTCGATAAGTGACTATTTCCAGATAGTGTATGATGTCGACCGAGCACAGCATGATGTCGACCGAGCACGGGAACCAGAGTTGCGCAGAATTAGAAGTTTTGCACGAAAATTCAGCACAGTTATCTAATTTGTTTGGGACTCTTTCTAAACGAATTGTAGCCCGTTTTAAACACAATTAGGGGTTACTAAAACCTATATAAAGGCATGTATGGGTCGTTCTAAAGATACACCAGAGAGAGAAGAAGAGAAGAGAAAAGAGAGAGAGTTCTTGAGAGAAAGCTGGTGCTGTTGCTGTGTGCTGTTGTGCTGCATCTTTCTACAGCAATTATGGACGGGATTGTGCTCTAGAAGATGGTGTTTCGTCCATGAGTTAAGTGTCTCTCTATTTATGCTTTAGATTTCTATTTGTAAGGGATTGAGAGAGAGAGAATTGTAGAGGGGAAAGGACTGTAGATCAGTTTATCTTCTTTGCTGTAATCATCAAGTTGGTGCTTGGTGTTTTGGGGTTTGGTGATCCTGTCTGTGGGTGCAGACAAATTGTAAAGGGAGTTGTAGCTTCCTAGATAGTTGGTGCTATCTGAAACCTAAGGGAGTCGGTGCTTCCTAGATAGTTGGTGCTATCTGAAACCTAAGGGAGTCGGTGCTTCCTAGATAGTTGGTGCTATCTGAATTTAAGGGTTGGTGCTCTTTGTCGTCGGTGCGACTAAATAAGATTCAGACCTGTACCGGATTGTTGTTCGGACGGGATTGAACCGTGGACGTAGCCTTTTGGTGAACCACGTAAAATCTGGTGTCAATTGTGTGGTTTGATTTGAATTGTTGTTAGCAAGGACCTGTTTAAAAGAGATCACTGATTCACCCCCCCCTCTCAGTGATCACGAGATCTAACAATTGGTATCAGAGCGTAAGGTTTCCCTTGATAAGCTTAACACGCTAAGGGTGATCTTTGTCAAATCACATGGCAACCAGCACAGCGAATATGAAAGCACCGTTGTTTGATGGTTCTAATTACACCTTTTGGAAGATTAGAATGCAGGCCTTCATCAAATCTCTTGGCTATGACGTCTGGGAGACTGTCAGAGTCGGTTACAATTCTGCCATTGTACCCACTGATGCTGCAACGAAGAAGTTAGCAGACAACGACTCTAAGGCGCAGAATGCACTCTTTAGCGGCCTTGTTGACAGCGAGCTGATCAAAGTTATAGCATGCAAGACAGCCAAGGAAATCTGGGATAAGCTGAAAAGCATCCATGAAGGAGATGAGAAGATCAAAGAAGCGAAATTGCAAACTCATCGCTCCCAATTTGAGTCTCTTCGCATGGAGGATAGCGAGAATGTTGATTCTTACATGCAACGGGTGAATGAAGTCACGAATGACATTCGTGGACTAGGAGAGGAGATTAAAGAACCAGTCATCGTCAAAAAGGTTCTAAGATCTCTCCTTCCCCGGTTTGATTCTAAAGTCTCAGCCATAGAAGAAGCCAAAGATCTGAACGAGTTTTCAATGGATGAGCTGCATGGTTCTCTCACTGCCTATGAGATGCGCATAGGTAAGACGTCTTCATCGGATAGAGAAGCGGCCTTCAAAGTTCAGAAAAAGGCAAAAGAGATTGCTGGTCATGATTCTGATGATGATGAGCTTGAGGCTCAATTTATTAGAAGGCTGAAGAAAGGAAGCAATGGCAAGTATAAAGGGAAGCTACCCTTTAAATGCTTCAATTGTGGCGGTGTTGGCCACTTTGCTGCGAAGTGCCCGCTGAAAGAAGACAATGATAATGACTCTTATGTTGATAAGAGTAAATGGAAGAAGAATTTCAGAAAGAAGGGCAAAGCAAAGAGCTTCATCAGTCAGCATAATGACAGCACGTCTGAATCTTCGGACGATGATGAATCAGTCGAGGCGACTGAAGCACTCTTCATGGTTACTATTGAAGAAGACGATGAGCAAGAGCTGGAAAACGAAGAGGAGGCTGAAGTGAATCTTGAAGAAGAGCTCATTGCTGCACTTGAGGAGCTTAGCAAGGAGCGAAGATCAAGTAAGAAAAATCTGAAACTTCTTCATGAATCTGAAATTTCAGTTATTGCTTTGAAAACTGAATTAGAAGAGTATAAAAGAATGGTAGATGTCCTAGAAATACAAATCTGTACCAAAACTGAGGAAGTGATGAAACTTGAGAATGAAATCCTTGGAGCAAGGACTGAAAATATGCAAATGAAACAAAAGCTCAAGGAGTTTCAAGCTATCAATGGTACATTGAAGCTGAATGAAATTTTGAAAGTTCAAAGACCCCCTCACTTCAGATTTGGAATAGGATTTGAGAATGGAGAATCTTCTAAGGTTACACCTTCTGTAGAGACGGTGTTTGTAAAGCAAGTTACTACACCTTCCAATTCTGTGAAGCCCACACTGCCTAGAAAAGAGCCCATTCAAGTGAGAAAGGACATGAAGCCTAACCAGCCATATAAAAGATACAAATTTTATGGCTATTGTTATCATTGCAATAGGTATGGACATAAAAGGGCAGATTGTAAATTCTATGTGAGAAACAGCCCAGTTGTGAGAAGGAACCCTTTCTCAATCCTAAATAGCCACAATATTGAGTGCTACAAGTGTCATAATTTTGGACACATGGCTAGGGATTGTAGGCTGCCTACTGCTAAACCAATTCAGGTTGAAAAGAAACCCAAGTTAGTCAAGGCTTGGAGAGCAAAGCAAAGTGCAGAAAGTCCCAAAGAATCTCTCATTGTGCAAACCGCTTTCAATGCACAAAAGAAGACAGCACCATGGGTCCTTGATAGTGGCTGTTCGAGTCATATGACTGGTGATAAAGAAAAATTCATCAAGTTACAGCACTATGAAGGTGGTTCGGTAAAGTTTGGTAACAATGATGGTGCCAAAATTGTTGGAAAAGGTGTTGTTCAGCTGATGGCAAACAAGATCAGATCTGAAGAGGTCTTATATGTGTCTGGATTGAGACACAATCTGTTGAGTGTAAGCCAGATCTGTGATAAGGGCCACGAAATTGTTTTTACAAAGAATGGGTTTGCTATCAAGAAGAGTAGCAACGGCAAAACAGTGGCTACTGGGTCAAGGACAGCTGGAAATCTTTACACCTTGTCAGATGGAGCTGAAAAGACATGCTTATTGAGTCGGTCAGAAGAGAGTTGGTTGTGGCACAAACGCCTTGGGCATCTAAACTTTGGCAACATGTCAAAGATTTGCAATTCAAAGGCTGTTAGAGGTATGGCTACAGTTGAAAAGCCTTCAAACCCCATTTGTGACTCTTGTCAAAAGGGAAAGCAAACGAGGGTAATGTTCAAGACGAAGGAGCATCATACGAAGAAACCTCTTGAGCTGGTACACACTGATCTCTGTGGACCGATGCGGACTCAAAGCACCAATGGAGATAAGTATTTTATGCTTTGCATTGATGATTTTACTCGCATGACATGGGTATTATTTCTTAAGCATAAACATCAAGCACTTGATCGGTTTTAAAGTGTTTAAAGCACAGGTTGAAAACATGCTAGGGAAGCAGATCAAGACGCTAAGGTCTGATCGTGGAGGCGAATTCACATCTGATGAATTCACTAAGTATTGTGAACATCATGGCATCCAAAGACAATACTCAGCCCCTAGAACTCCACAGCAGAATGGAGTTGTTGAGCGCAAGAACCGCACTGTGCAAGAAATGGCACGCACCATGCTGGTTGAAAGTAAGATGGCTGATAAGTATTGGAAAGAGGCGATTCATACGGCTGTTTATATTCAGAATCGTTGCTTGATCAGGCCACATGAAGATAAAACACCTTATGAGCTATGGTTTGGAAGAAAAGCTACAGTCAAGCACTTCAGAGTCTTCGGTAGCAAGTGTTACATCAAGCGGCTCGAACAAAATCCGGGCAAATTTGCAGAAAGAGCCGATGAAGGTATTTTTCTGGGTTACTCATCCTCTAGTAAAGCTTACAGATGCCTTAACAAAAGGACCAGAAAAATTATTGAAAGTGCTGATGTTAGAATTGATGAAAACCATGAGTCAAAGAAGGTAACTCATAATGACAGTCCAGTGTATGAGGACTCGAGTGAGATTGATGATGAAGTGGCTGAACCTGATTCTGAAAAGGCAAAAGATGATTCAGAGGATACTTCTCCTAGAAAGAAAAGTACTTGGGTAGAGCAACACCCTAAGGATCAAATCATTGGAGATCCTGAGGCCGGTTTGTAAAAACTAGACAAAGTGTAGTTAGCAATTACTCACTTGTGTCCACCATTGAGCCCAAGACAGTAGCTGAAGCTAGTCTAGATGAAAGCTGGGTTAAAAGCTATGCATGAGGAGTTGGAGCAGATTGAGAAAAACTCCACATGGGAACTAGTCCCTAGACCTACTGATAAGAATGTGATTGGTACTAAATGGGTCTTTCGGAACAAGCTGAATGAAGATGGTCAGGTCATACGAAACAAGGCAAGGTTGGTTTGTAAAGGCTATGCACAAGTTGAAGGCATAGATTTTGAAGAGACCTTTGCACCGGTGGCTCGTCTGGAAGCCATTCGTATGTTTCTTGCATTGGCTGCCTATAAAACCTTCAAGGTATTTCAGATGGATGTTAAGTCAGCTTTCTTGAATGGTTTACTTGAAGAAGAGGTCTACATTGAGCAACCTGATGGCTTTCTAATTAGCAAAAATTCAGACTTAGTTTGCAAGCTGAAGAAGGCTCTATATGGACTGAAACAGGCGCCAAGGGCATGGTATGCAAGGCTGGATCTTTATCTTCGCAAGATTGGTTTTGGAAAAGGACTAGTTGATAGCAATCTGTATGTCAAATCTGATTCAAGCAAACAGCTGGTGGTTATTGTTTATGTTGATGACATAATATTTGGAGGCAATGATGAGAATATGTGCAGGATTTTTGCTGAAGATATGACGAAAGAATTTGAGATGTCTATGCTTGGAGAGCTAAAGTTCTTCCTAGGATTACAAGTTCAGCAGCTGAAAAATGGTATTTTTATATCTCAGATGAAATATATAAAGGAAATGCTGAAGCGTTTTAACATGGAAGACAGCAAGCCCGTGAGCACGCCAATGACAACGAACACGAAACTTAGCAAAGATGATAAGGCTTCGTCCGTTGATCACACCACCTATCGTTCTATGATAGGAAGCTTGCTTTACTTGACTGCTACAAGACCAGATCTTCTACAAGCAGTATGTATGGTGGCTCGATTTCAAGCATCACCAACTGAGACGCACCTTACAGCAGTGAAAAGGATATTTCGATATCTAAAAGGTACTATGGAGCTTGGAATATGGTATCCTAAAGGTAAATCCTTTACTCTTGTCGCATACTCAGACGCCGATTGGGCTGGTTGCGTAGATGATCGCAAGAGTACAAGTGGTGGTGCATTCTATCTTGGTGATAGATTGGTAGCTTGGCACAGCAAGAAGCAAGACTCCGTCTCACTTTCGACAGCGGAAGCAGAATATATTGCAGCGGCAACTTGTTGTACGCAAGTGTTATGGATGCGGCAAATGCTCTCTGATTTAGGAGTTCCAACAACAGATCCTACGCCGATCCTCTGTGATAACACTAGTGCAATTCATATCTCCAAGAATCCAGTTCAGCATTCAAGGACTAAACATGTTGCAATCCGCTATCACTTTCTCAAGGATAAAGTTGCAGATGGTGAGGTAAAGTTGGAATACGTTCCTACTACTGAGCAAGTGGCTGATATCTTCACAAAACCTTTGCCAAAGGAAGTCTTCGAGTATCTCCGAAAGAAATTAGGAGTTACTCATTCTCCTACACCTTAGGAGATGTGCCAGAAAGGGGGAGCAATGAATTCGTTGGATATCTTATTTTCTCCTAGATTGGTCCCTTTGGAATTATTGTCAAAGGGGGAGAAGATTATGCATGGAAAGGTTGTCATCTTGAGAAGGTTATCTGGAGATTGGTATCAAGTTATGCTGAGAAGATTATGCAAGGAAAGACTATATGCATGTTGAAGTTAGTCTTATGCTAAGAAGATGGAAATATGATAGCATGAGGAAGATGGAAGATTGGAATGAAAATTGGTATCAAAATAGTGAATGAGAAGATCATGTTCCAAGGGGAGTTTATTGTTCTAAAAAGGCTCTATGATGTCAACATGTTCCAAGTGTCTGTGTTGAAGTTCCAAGTGTTGCCAACAATTCCAAAGGGGGAGATTGTTGGAATTTGAGATGCATTGAGTTGAATCTTGAAGCATTGGTGTGTTTGGTGTCTCAAGCATCAAATTGTATTGGAATTATTGTCAACACTATGTCTCAATCATGTGTTGAAAGAGTGGAAGTGATAGAGCTCAAGAAGAATGAAAAAGGAAAACAGTGAAGAAATCAGTTTTTCCTGGTGCAGTGTACCCGGTCGACCGAGCTCCCTGGCCGGTCGACCGAGCATGAAGAAAGTGCAAAATCAGAGCTCTCAGTTATTTTCGTGAACACAGTGTGTCTTCGGTCGACCGAGCCCTCAGGATGTCGACCGAGCTCGATAAGTGACTATTTCCAGATAGTGTATGATGTCGACCGAGCACAGCATGATGTCGACCGAGCACGGGAACCAGAGTTTGCGCAGAATTAGAAGTTTTGCACGAAAATTCAGCACAGTTATCTAATTTGTTTGGGACTCTTTCTAAACGAATTGTAGCCCGTTTTAAACACAATTAGGGGTTACTAAAACCTATATAAAGGCATGTATGGGTCGTTCTAAAGATACACCAGAGAGAGAAGAAGAGAAGAGAAAAGAGAGAGAGTTCTTGAGAGAAAGCTGGTGCTGTTGCTGTGTGCTGTTGTGCTGCATCTTTCTACAGCAATTATGGACGGGATTGTGCTCTAGAAGATGGTGTTTCGTCCATGAGTTAAGTGTCTCTCTATTTATGCTTTAGATTTCTATTTGTAAGGGATTGAGAGAGAGAGAATTGTAGAGGGGAAAGGACTGTAGATCAGTTTATCTTCTTTGCTGTAATCATCAAGTTGGTGCTTGGTGTTTTGGGGTTTGGTGATCCTGTCTGTGGGTGCAGACAAATTGTAAAGGGAGTTGTAGCTTCCTAGATAGTTGGTGCTATCTGAAACCTAAGGGAGTCGGTGCTTCCTAGATAGTTGGTGCTATCTGAAACCTAAGGGAGTCGGTTGCTTCCTAGATAGTTGGTGCTATCTGAATTTAAGGGTTGGTGCTCTTTGTCGTCGGTGCGACTAAATAAGATTCAGACCTGTACCGGATTGTTGTTCGGACGGGATTGAACCGTGGACGTAGCCTTTTGGTGAACCACGTAAAATCTGGTGTCAATTGTGTGGTTTGATTTGAATTGTTGTTAGCAAGGACCTGTTTAAAAGAGATCACTGATTCACCCCCCCCTCTCAGTGATCACGAGATCTAACAAGCAGCAACTCGCCAAATAGAAGTGACTGAACTGCACCCCAGAAAGAACAGCTTCAAAGTAACAGCATGCTAAGCTCGCTGAAGAAGAGCAGAAAGATTGGCCAACCTCCAACTAAACTGAAGTGGAGAATGCAAAACACAAAGCTCTGCCGCATCCTGCCTAGATGATTTGCCAGTAGAACTGAGGGAGCTCGGGACCCTGGATCTCTTCATTACCCAGGGCAAACTGAGGAAGCAATGGCTGAAGCAGATTGGTGCACCTCCAGCGGGAGGAGAGACTAAAAGCACAGAAAGGCCCCAAAGCTTGTAACAAGCTGTCCACAAACCAAACAAACAGCTCCACAGAGCAGGCGCAGAAGACCCAAAGAGAAGCAAGAAAGAGGCTAAGAGATGTACAAAACTCAATGGTTGGGGTTAGACAAAAAATGTATAAACAGCTGAAGAGTCCTACCAGAAAAAGGTCTGTTGATAGAACTGAGAGAGGTTGAAAGAAGCTCTTTCAGTAGGATCTTGACCTTCGTCTGAGAGGCTCTTAAGTTTCTGTGAATTTGGTCATTTCTGCATTTCCAAATAACAAAAGTGGTAGATAAGAAGATGGAGGAAACTCCTAGTCTTGCTATCTTGTCACAGCTAGCTGAAAGACTCTGCCAAATAGCCGAAGGGGAACAAGGAACAGCAATGTTAACTCCTGCAGCTTGAAGAATCCATCTCCATTGGGCAGAGGCAAAGGGACAGAGGAAAAAGAGATGCAGCACAGTTTCAACATTCTGATTGCAGAGACAACACCTGGAGGCTAGACTGAGGCCAGTAGCTTGAGCCCGGTCATTTGTATGAGTCTTGCAATGCATCAGGCGCCAAGCGAAGAAGGACACTCTCGGTCTTATGAGGTGGTTCCAAACCAGGGGGGCCCAGGCTTTTCGAGGCTGAGAGTGCCTAATTAACTGCCAAGCCTCTTTGAGAGATAAATCTTTCCCTGGGTGACTTTTCCAATAGATGGAATCAACTGAAGCTGGGTCTATAGTGATAGACTAGACGGCACTCCTTAAAGCCTCTTCCACCTCTAACTGAAGCCCTGATGGAAAATTCCAAGCTGAGCCATCCCAGAGGGAGCTGACCGTCTGATGAGGGGGAAAGGAAAAGGAAGGAAACTGAGCTGCCAGGCTTGAATCTGAAGACCAAGAGTCAAACCAAGCATCGGCCAATTTGCCATTCCCAATGGTCCATTTACTGCCTTCTTGAATGATATGAGCTACCTTCCTGATTTTCCGCCAGACACAGGAACCAATTTTGGTCGTGGAAGAGCTCCATAAGGTGGTCTTAGGGAAGTACCTCCCTTTCATCCAATCAGCCCAAAGAGAAACTGACGTAGCTGCTGTCCATGCTAGCTTAACAAAAGAAGCTCCATTATGGTCTTGGATTCGCCTGATACCAAGACCTCCCTCTGATGTGGGAAGACACACTAAGTCCCAACGAATCTGACTCCTCTTGGATCTTGAAGCAGCTCCCGACCATAAGAAATTCCTCATTATACTTTCTAGGTGGTTTGTGACTGACTTTGGGAGAGGGAAGACCATAGCAATGTGAGTGGCTAAGCTGCCTAGCACGTGCCTGATCAGGATAGTGCGACCAGCAAAAGAGAGCAGCCTGGACTTCCACCCGACTAGCTTGGAGAGGAACCTATCGACCAGAGAGTGCAAGTGATGTCTTTTCGGCGTTCCAATTATCAGTGGAGCACCGAGGTAAGAAGAGGATAGAGGATGATCTTGAAGGTTGGTGATGGACAGTATCTGTCTTTTTGTCAACAGGCTGCACTTGCCTAAAAAGAGCTTACTTTTTGCCACATTGATATGTTGCCCCGAGCTGAATTGATAAGTAGCTAGGACTTGTTTGAGAGCCGTCAGACCTTTCTTGTTGCCTTTCAAGAAGAGCAGGATGTCATCAGCATAGAAAAGATGGCAGGGGGTCTTTGGCACTGAGGAAAGAGGGAGAACCAGTCTAGAGGAAACCAGTTTCTGAATGTTGAGGCTGAGAATTTCCTCTGCTAAGATAAAGAGGTAAGGGGACAGAGGATCCCCTTGTCTGAGACCACAAGTAGAGTCAAAAAACCCATAAGGCACTCTATTTATAAGGACAGAACCTTTTCCAGAACAGACGCAAGCTTTTACAAGGTTAATCCAGCTGTTTGAGAACCCAAAGAAAGCAAGGGCTTTAAAGAGGAAGGCCCAGCTTAGCTTATCAAAAGCTTTAGATATATCAAGCTGCATACAAAGAGACCCACCCCTAGTCTTCAAGCGGAGGAGTTGGAAGAGCTCATGAGCTAAGGCAATGTGTTGATGGATTGATCTCCCTTTAACGAAAGCTGCTTGGTTTGGAGAGATTAGAGAGGGGAGGATAAGAGACAATCTGGAAGCTAAGATTTTGGAAATAATTTTGTAAGAGAAGTTGAGAAGGCTAATTGGCCTGTAATCAGTGAAGGTACTTGGCGAAGTTGATTTAGGAATCAAAGCCAAAAAGTAAGCATTGGAAGCTTTGTACAGTTTACCAGAGGAGAAGAAGTGTTTCACTGCTTTGATGATAGTCCCACCAGTAATCAGCCAGGTTGCAGTGAAGAAGGAACCTGGGAAACCATCTGGCCCAGGGGAACTATCCGCCTTCAGATCAAAAACTGCCCTCTTAATTTCTTCTTCATCCAGAATTCTTGTCAGGTGGAGGTTCATGACAGGAGAGACTTTGTTACTGTCTAATTCAAAAAGGCTCCCTCCAGGATCAGGGTGAACTGACTGAGCCAGGCCAGAGAAGTGACTTACTGCCAGCTGCTGGATTTGGGAAGGGTCCTCAATCCAGTTACCATTGGAGAGAATTTTGTCAATTCGGTTAACAGCCCCTCTGGATTTTGCATAGGCATGAAAAAAAGCTGTGTTTCTTTCTCCGTCTTTCAGCCATCTCACTTTAGATTTTTGGCGCCAATGGAGATCTGAGATTTGGAGCCAATTATGAAGAGAGGCCTTGGCCTCCGAAAGAGCCTGATGGAGAGAGTCTGATGGACCAGCATCCAACATTGCTTGGGCTTCCAGCACATTCCTTTCCGCTTCTTGAGTCTTGAGCCTGATTTCTCCGAAGACAGTCTTATTCCACACTTTGAAGACCTGCTTCATTGCTTTCAGATTTTGAGCTAGCACATATTGGGGGTGGCCCTCAATGTCTGGCTTCCAGTTTTCCTCTACAAGACTATGGAAATCCGGGTGGAGCGTCCACATTACTTCAAATTTAAAAGGAGCATTGAAAGGAGAGGGGCTCTGGCTGTGAGAGAGAAGCAGGGGGCAATGATCAGAAGAGACCTTTGGCAAGTGGGAGAGCAAAGGGTCAGACGAGATGGCAGTCCAATGGTGATTACTTAAAGCTCTGTCTAGTCTAGCTGCAACATAACTGGTGCCTCTGCGATTGTTAGACCATGTAAATTTGTTTCCAGAATAGCCCATGTCTTGCAGGCCAGAGGCTAACATCATCTGTTGGAAGTCAGTATTCAAGCGAGAAGGTCTAAGACTAAATTTTTCGGAGGCAGAGATGATGGAGTTGAAGTCTCCCAGCACACACCATGGGATATTTGAAGAAGCTTGAGAAGTAAGGTAGTCCCAAAGCTCCCTTCTACGAATATAGTTTGTGGAGGCATATATACCAGTGAGAAGGCATTGGGTAGCATTTGCTGGGTTAATGAAAGATAGGGTTAAGAATTGGCTGGAGAAATCCAATAGAGAGAATTGGAAAGCAGAAGTAGTTTTGAAAAAACACCAAATGGAAGCAGATGATTGATTGAGGTTAGAGAAGAAGCCATCAAAGCCAAAGATTGACCTTAAGGAGGGAGGGGGAGAAAGGGTCATCGGCTCCGAGAGAAAAATAATGTCAGGAGAGTTAGAAGAGATGAGGTGGTGGAGAGCCCTAAGGGAAGGGGAATTGGCAATACCCCTACAGTTCCAATAGAGGACTTTAATCATTTGGAACTTGAGGGGAGAGAGGGAGGTCCATTTGAGCTTCTGGTCAAAGGGCGGGAGGAGGAGGCCTTTTTATTTCTGATTTTGGTTTTCTTTTTGTTAGAGGGAGGGGTGAGATTTACCTCTAAGGATATATCAGCAGGAAGAGGGGGAGAGGGGGGATTAGGGGGATCAGAGGAAGGCAAGGGATGGGGATGAGGAGAGAAGGGGACGGCATCAGTTGGCTCTATAAAGGAGCATTTTTCCAGAATGTCAAAAGGGTTTGAAGTATCTAGGGCAGGAGCAGGTATTTTATCAAGGACTTCCAGGAAGATCTCCTGGGGTAGCTGATCAAGTCTGGAGTTTGACTGAAGATGATGGCCGGAAGAGGTGGAGGGACTAGGGGAGCCAGATGAAGGGAGAGGGGGAGGGGGAGAAACAGAGTCCTTTTGTGGGGCCGAGGAGCTTCCTGGAATAGAGGGGTCAAGAGAGACCACAAGGTTTGAGGCTAGGACTAGGTCAGACTCAGAGGGGGATGCAGAGGTGGAAACAGGATGGTCTTGGGGACCTGGCTCCAGAGTTGGAGACTTGCCCAGGATACCTTGGCTGGTGAGGCTCTGTTTAATTGAGGATCTAGGAACAGTTTTGCAGTAGGTCTCTGAGTGTCCATGGAGAAGGCAGAGGGAGCATGGCAGATTTTCATAGGAGACAGAGAGAAGGACTTCCTCTTCTCCAGCTAAATCCACCTTGATTTCTGTAGGTTTAGGTCTGGAAAGATCAATGTGAACCAGGATTCTAGCAAAAGTGAGTATTTTTTGGGAGGCAGTGATGTCATCCAGTTTCAAGGGAGTGCCTATGGAACTAGCTAACGAGAGAAGGATATTGGAACTCCAGCAGTGGTAAGGAATGCCATAGATTCGGATCCAAACTGGGTGAAGATTAGGCCATTCTACAGAGCCTTGACCAGGGGACCAGGGGAGAAGAAGGAGTTTTCTATTCTGCAGGCTGTGAGGTGATTGTGAGAGAACCAAATCCCGGTCTTCCTTGGAACTAAATCTGAAGATAAAATGGCCCTTATCAGTAAGGGAGATCAGACATGGTTTAGAGAGATTCCAATGAGAGTTGGCTTGGGAGGTCAGCCATTCCACAGTCGGTCTTCTTCCAATGAATTTGCCTATAGCTGCATTTGAGAAGGAGTTTTTGCTTGGCTCAATCATGGAAGAAGGGATTTTCATAACTACCTGACCATCAATTAGAGAGGAGGTTGGGAAGTCTGAGGGGGCTATCGGCTTTGAATCAGGGAAAAGGTCTAACCAGGAACTAGGTGGGGGCTTAGATTGCTGAACCAGGATTGGGTTGGAGACAGAGTCAAGGAGAGGAGCTAATTGTTCTGCGGGAGAGCAGGGGGGTATAGGAGGAGGGTCAGGGGGTTTCAGAGGAGGAAGAGGCAAGGATTTACCTAAAGCTGAGCTGAGGAGACCAGCCAAGTGGTTGTGCAGAGTAGCTAGCTGAGCTTCATCCCAAACCTGAGAAGAGGGACGATCTGAAATAACTGTAGAGGGCTGAGTCAAGGTTTCAGACCTTAAACCTGTAGCTGTGGAGCTAAGGGACTGAGCAGAAAGGATTGGCTGGGGCAATTGTGGTAGGAGGGACCCTAGCGAGGGGACTGCCGAGGTGGTTGCTGACCGAACCAGAGCAGCAATAGGCTGGGAGCTGGGGAGAGGGGGAAAATCTGAAGAAAGAAAAGGGCTTTCTCCGGGAACCATGTTTGCAAGCCCTAACCCTTCCCTTACCCTTCGTTCCCTTCCTCCCCAAATCCCCTCTAACACCTCTGACGCAGAACCCCCTCAAGCCGAAACTTAGATGGAATAAGGTTTAGTATATATATTTTAGTTTCCATATCCCAAAATATAGGTAATCCGTAGAAACTTAATCATAGACTTGATCATATCTCAAAGAGTCTTGTTCCTTCTTTCTTCTACTCCATTCTGTTGAGGCAAACCAGGAGCAGACTACTGGGATCAAATCCCATTTACTGATAAGTATCCCATAAAATTAGCGGAGAGATATTCACCTCATCGATCTCATCGAAGAGTATTTATACCTTTTACCTAATTGCTTTTCCGCTTCCGCTCGAAACTCTTTGAACTATTCAAAAAATCTCGGACTTGCGGTGCATAAGGTATATGTATCCATATCTTGAGTAATCATCGGTGAAAGTGATGAAATACTCGTATCAATCTCTCGCTCTAATATTATGGGTCCATACACATCAGTATACACTAACTCCAATAAATCTTTGGCCCTACTGCCCTTAAATGAATAAGGGTCTTTTGGTCATTTTGCCTTCCAAACAAGATTTGCAGACAGGCATTGGTTCTACCACCAATGAAGGCAAGATACCATCTTTCACTAGCCTATCAATCATGTTTAGGTTTGTATGACCTATCCTCTAAGGTGCCAAAGTTTGTTGGATTAGATGAAGGTGACTACCTCTTTAATGATGGTCTATTATTAACATCAGTGTCATGTATCTCATAAATTATGGGAGTTAACAAATAAAAGCCATTGATTACCTTGTCAGAATATAAGAGTACCATTCTTCTTTAAGAGAATTTAATTACCAAAAGTAACAGAATAACTCTTATTCATCATACTAGAAATTAAAATTCCGTCTTAAAATGGTACATATAATGTATCTGACAAAATCAACTTAATATTTGAAAGCAACTAAGTTACTACTCCTACTGACACTGCTTCTGCCTTGGCTTCCGATCCCAGGTTAATACTGATTTCCCCGTCATTAATCCTCCTGGTTACCTGTAACTCCTACAACATATTACTGATGTAATTAGTTGCACCGAAGTCTACAAATCAAGATTCTGAAGTATTAGTTGCAAAACTAACTTCATAAACAAGTGACTCAATCATACCTGAGGTCTTTTCCTTTGACAGAAATCGTGGACAATTCCTCTTCCAATGTCCTGTCATACCACAGTGGAAACACTTTCCCTTTGCTCTCGTATCCTTGACCTTGGCCACACCACTAGTGGAACCATACTCCACCTTAGGACCTTTGATGACTGATTTCTTCTTGCTATCCCGGTCTTTGCCTTTCGGTTTAGACTTACAAATGACTTTTCTGTCATGAGGGCAGTTGGTCTTTTCTTCATGATTTTCTCAAACACTACCAGCTGGCGAGACAGCTCAGCTATGGTTATTTCCAATTTATTATAATTGATCTCGAAATGTTTGAATGAGTCTGGTAGTGATTGAATGATCATGTCGATCTGCGTTTCTGTATCAAACGTAGTCCCCAGTACATCTAGCTCATTCAATGCCAACTTCATTTGTAACAAATGTTTTTGTACTAGGGTTCCCTCAGCCATCTTTGTCTCCATCAGCACTTTTATAGCAGCCTGCCTAGCAGGCCTAACTTGTTCTGCAAATATCTCCTTTAAGTTTGATATAATATCGTATGCTGACTTATAGGATTGATGTTGTTCTTGCAAAACAGTAGACATGGATGCCTGAATAAAACATCTGGCCTTCTCATTGTCATTGGTCCACTTGGTGTAAAAGTTTTTCACAATCTGTGGTGCATCAGGCTCAGGCTCGGGAAGGGAGGGTATAGTAAGGACATATTTGCAACTTGAAGATGTCAAGATAATATCCAGGTTCCTTTTCCAGTCTACATAGTTGGATCCCCTCAACTTGTTCTGGTTGAGGATGGTCGCAAGTGGATTGAAAGTATTCGAATTCATGCTGTATAAATTAAAGCACATAACCATACATTCAATGAAAGAATATAAATGACATTAGGGTTTAGTATTCTACCAAATTCATGTGGGAATCCTCATAAGCACTGAATTTAGAATACGTCGGAATCCCAATCCCTTAGGGCATGCCTCCTAGGGGAGTGCGAATGTCCTTGGATTGGTAAGGATCAAAGTTCGTCAAAATTGGAATTAAGACTAACTATCCATGACCCCCATCATTCATTATCATCTAGGTATCTCATACCAAATAATGTATGACTCCCTATTAGCTTTGGTTTCTAAAATACAAGAGGCAAATCCTAGGGGATACTACATCATTATTTTAGTTAAGTGTGACCCACCAACTAGCATTGCATGACAACCGTGATGGGCAGCTCCTCCTTGGGGAGTGAACCCCCACCACGTCTCATCAATACTATCCATTGGAGATCCATATCTAGTAACCAGACAAATAAAAGCCCTCCTTGGGGAACGGCCACTCTCTTGGTAGCGCGAGGCTAATACTTTCCTTACAATGGACCTATGGTGGAAAACCATGGAGATTTATCAATTTAAATACCCCACTCCCACTTAATATTTTAGAATTGAGGATTTCCTTTTAAGGTATTAGGGCCCACATATATAAATATATGAATCATCAAATCATCTCATGATATGATCTAAGATTGGTTCCAAGTCAAGTTAATTTAAGGAAAGTCCAGTTTCTTAAATTAGTGTTACCAATGTTTCCATCTCATGGGACATCAACACTAATTAGAACTCTTTCCAAAAATTAATTTGATTTGACCAATATTAGTAACTTGCTATGTTTGGATCAGATTTGGAAACATTCTAAATAAAGCATTCAACTATAAATAGAAAATGCTAAAATTAGAAATTAGTCCTCTCCTCCACATGGCCCAAGCGGAATAGACTTCTTGGACTTCTAGACTTTCCAAAAATTTGGAATTCCTCAAACTCTTTGGGAAACTCCAAAACACCTTTGGTAATCTTCAAACTCTTTGATTAGGAGTCCAGCTTCACTTTCCTTCTTAGTCTCGGACATCGCTAGAATTTACAAATTAAGAAAATTACATAAATTCCTATGTCTCTACGATGAGATTTACATGATAATCTATTAATGGAAATAAAAAGGCTCATAGGGAATTTCACCATGCCTTACCCTAAACCGGGAAAACAAGGAAACCATGATGCCCTTTACAACTTGCCAAAAATAAACATTCAACCATAAAAGAAAGTAAAAGACTTGTGGGCCATATGGAGAGAACATGATAACCTGCATGTTAGTATCTCATACTAGCAAAGCAACTTACAAAACCAGGTTACCAAACAACAATGGAAAGATAGGATGCCAAATATTGCCACTACTATGATTCATGCCCTACACAGAGGGGGTCTGGGGGTGTCCCCCGGCGGGGGTCGAGCTGACCGGTCAGCTCGCGGGGGCCCAAGGACAGCGCCCCCGAAACAAAAACAAAAACTGCGATCTACTATGTCAGTCTATTCGGTCAACCTACTAGAGGGTTCGGTCGACCGGCCTCAGTGTCTTCGGTCGACTTATCAGAGGGCTCGGTCGACCGACCTGACGGAAATCTGCAGGTTGGGTTTTTCTATTTCATGTCCAAAGATCTCCAGAACTCTTCTGAAGACTTCCAATGGCTTCCTACCATCATTCCATCATTGTTAAACCCTTTTGTGACTATCCAAACATGGATTTACTAATTATCCAAGCAAAACCATCAAAACTGATCCGTACATAGCCCTTGATCTATCCTCTTCACATCTTATGCAAAGATTAGATCAAGTTTACTGATCTAACATGATCAGAGAGGAGGTAAGGCTCTGATACCAATTGTTGGAAATAGGGTGGGCCTCTAGGATAGGTTTCAAAAACTTTTGACCCACTTGACGCAGGGATCAACTATCCAGAATGCTATAAAACCCAATCCAAGATCTATGTCCTCAATCTCGTGCCATCATGATCAGTAAATACAATCTATCTATAAGATAGAACCAGCAACATATAAGCTACAAATAAATCTACACCATGCAAGGAAGTAGATTATACCTTTGGAGCTCGGTTGTGCTCTAATGGAGAAGTTGCGTCTTTCTTTGATGATGAAATGCTTTCACTAATCAAATAGGGATCTCCAAGACCTCTTGATCTTCCACGCTATGACCCGTATCAGATTCTCCTTTTATCAAGAAGATGGTGGGATCTCCAAGAGAAAACTACTAGGAACTCTAGGGAGGAACTAGAAAGAGAACTAGAAGAGGGAAGGGAGGAAAAACTCGTGCAACACTTGCACTAGGGAGGCTTGGGCGTGAATCCCAATGCTATGGAGTATGCTTGGACGTCCAGCCCTCTTCTCCTCTATTTATAGCTTTTCCAAGTTGCCTCCTCTTTACTAATTACAATAGAAGTCTTACTTCCATTAATTAGTAACTTACCATATCATAATTAGAAGTCTCACTTCAAATATGATTGGTAACTTTCCAATTCCTTTCTAATTAAAATAGAAGTCTCACTTCTACTAAAATTAGTAAGTCTACTATTACAACTATTAGAAGTCTTACTTCAAATAGAAATAGTAACTTTCCTTTTAGAGTTTAACTAGAATTAGGTACTTTCTAATAATTGGGCTAGCGTGGGGACCACTAAGGATTCCTTAGAAAGCTGGCTCCAACTGGGACACGCGACCCCACATCTCATGTGTAATCCGGGCCCACAGTTAATTGCATATAACTCCACTATATAAATGCAATTGAACTCCAGTCTTAGGAATATTACATAGAAGACCCTAAACTTCCACATTACCATAAGCAGACCCCTCTATCAATATCCATGGATCAATTGGACCTGTCTTCCAAACTAGATCCATATCTTATTATCCTTGAGCCCCAATTAATTATAATGATCATAGGTACCTTTCCAATTAACTCTTAATCGGAATGGGTGCGCACTTACCAATGATAAATCCATTAATTGACACAAGGGGATATTAGAGATAGATTCCATCTTGACCATTGAATATTCCCACAGCTCTACTACCATGTACCCAAATCACCGAGGTGTTGACCTACAGTTAGCCTTACTCATTGGTGACTCAAAGCAAATGAATAGATAGAAACTTGAGTTCATTAATGTCTCAGGATTGAGAGCCTATTGCTAGGGAATTATGAGAGCAGACCTTAAAGTAAAGACAGTGTTTATAAGGTGCTTCTCATGGTCCTTCAATACATCCAATGTACCAGCACTATGATCCAGAATCTTCCATTTTGATGATCGAGACAAATCACACTATCTCATAGTGATCAAAGTGCTGCAACCTTGTCAGTATAAGATGTCCAGTCTCATCACTGGTTGTGAAAATATTTAAGTATAAGATTTGCCACACATGTCTCCCGTATGTGGATCTCATCCATACACATGTGTTACATCTAATATACTTGTGGACCCCGGTTCATCTCATGAACCATCATGTCATTCGTATTGGTTATGTGCAAGTATATAATAAATTACCATTCATCTCATGAAAGGAAGGCATGAATATATGAATAAATAAAGAATTTAATGTAAATAAAGAATTTAATCAATTTATTATATCATCTACTGGATTGAGTCCATAAAACTAACAAACCCACATTTACATTCATTTCGTCAGGCATTTTGACTTGGTTGTCCACTTGCTTGCCAGACCTCAAGGTGTGGATAGCTTGTACCTCATCATGGGGTAGTCCTAGAGTACTATCTATTCCAAATTGACCTCTAAGAGCATTCTGAACATTGGGCTGTACCTTGGGATTAGGAATGTTGGATATCGCGATCACTGAGAGGGGGGGGGGGTGAATCAGTGATTTCTAAAAACAGGTCCAATTCAACAACAAAACAAGTCAAACCACACAATGACACCAGATTTAACGTGGTTCACCAAAAGGCTACGTCCACGGATCAAAACCGTCCGAACACCGATCCGGTACAGGTCTGAATATATTTAGTCGCACCAACGACAAAGAGCACCAACCCTTGTGTTTTAGATAGCACCCACTATCTAGGAAGCACCTACTCCTCTTACAATTTATCTGCACCCACAGATAGGATCACCAAACCCCAAACACCAGCACCAACTTGATGTAAAAACAGAATAGAAGATAAACTCTGTCTACAGCCCTTCCCCTCTACAATTCTCTCTCTCTCAATCCCTTACAAATTGAAATCTAAAGCATAAAGAGAGACACTTAACTCATGGACGAATCACCATCTTCAAGAGCACAATCTCGTCCACAATTGCTGTAGAAAACGTCACCACAACAGCACCACAACAGCACACAGCAGCAGCTTCTTCTTTCTCTCAAGAACTCTCTCAATTTTCTCTCTAAAACTCTTCTCTGTTCTTCTATTGCAATCACGAATTTAATCAAGCCTTTTTATAGGTTTTAATAACCCTAGCAAGTCTCCAAATTCGGCTATAATTTGTTTAGAAAGAGTCCCAACCGATCTACAAACTTTCCCTGACTTTTAGCTGAAGTTTACTAATTCTGCATATATCAGGAAACCCGTGCCCGGTCGACCGCATGAAGGCCCCGGTCGACCGGCCAAACAGACTGTGCAGAAATCTGTTACAAATTAACTGAGACCTGTATTCTGCAGATTCCTTCTTGCCCGGTCGACCGGCCAAGTGCCCGGTCGACCGGCCACTCTGCTACAGAAAAACTGTTTTCTGTACACTTTTCAGCTCTTTTTCCATTCTGATTTCCATCTGATTTCCATCTGATAGTTGAGCTTCATCCTCTCATCATGTTGACATGGATTGACAACAATTACAACCTTAAACCATGATTACCATTCAAATCATTTAAAGCTTCTTCAAATTATAACAATCTCCCCCTTTGGAATTGTTGTCAACTTTAACAACTTTGTCAACATGCTAACAACTCTTCAACTCTTTCAACTCCAGCTTGCAGCTCTTCCAAGTTCTTTTCAACACTCACTTGGAACCAATTCTGAAATTCTGAAATAACAACCATGCACTGTCAACAATCTCCCCTAGCTTTCATAGCATAACATCTCTCCTTGCTATCATAGCATAACATCTCTCCCCCTTTGACAACAAGTCCAAAGGGACCAAACCGAGGAGCGAATAGGATATTCAATGAATGCATTGCTCCCCCTTTCAAGCACAACTCCTACGGTTTAGGAGAGTGAGTAACTCCTAACTTTTTCTGGAGATACTCGAAGACTTCCTTTGGCAGAGGTTTCGTGAAAAATATCAGCCACTTGCTCAGTTGTTGGAACATATTCCAACTTGACCTCTCCATCAGCAACTTTATCTTTAAGAAAATGATAACGAATTGCTACATGCTTTGTTCGAGAGTGCTGAACAGGATTCTTAGATATATGAATTGCACTCGTGTTGTCACATAGGATCGGCGTAGGATCCGTTGTAGGAACTCCTAGATCAGAGAGCATTTGCCGCATCCATAACACTTGCGTACAACAAGTTGCCGCTGCAATATATTCCGCTTCCGCTGTGGAAAGGGATACTGAGTCTTGCTTCTTACTATGCCAAGCAACTAATCTCTCTCCAAGATAAAATACGCCGCCGCTAGTACTCTTGCGATCATCTACGCATCCAGCCCAATCGGCATCAGAATATGCAACAAGAGTGAAGGATTTGCCTTTGGGATACCAGATACCAAGCTCCATAGTACCTTTCAGATATCGAAAGATTCTTTTCACTGCTGTAAGGTGCGTTTCAGTTGGTGCTGCTTGAAAACGTGCAACCATACATACTGCTTGTAGAAGATCTGGTCTTGTAGCAGTCAAGTAGAGCAAGCTTCCTATCATAGAGCGATAGGTGGTATGATCAACGGACGAGGCCTTATCATCTTTGCTAAGCTTCGTGTTCGTTGACATTGGTGTGCTCACTGGCTTGCTGTCTTCCATATTGAACCGTTTCAGCATTTCCTTAATGTACTTCATTTGTGATATGAAGATGCCATGTTTCAGCTGCTGAACTTGTAAACCAAGAAAGAACTTTAGTTCTCCAAGCATCGACATTTCAAATTCTTTCTTCATCTCTTCAGCAAAATTCCTGCACATCTCATCATTGCCACCAAAGATTATGTCATCAACATAAACAATGACAACCAGCTGTTTGCTTAACTCAGTTTTGACATACAGATTGCTATCAACCATTCCTTTTCCAAAACCGATCTTGCGGAGATAGAGATCCAGCCTTGCATACCATGCCCTTGGCGCTTGTTTCAGTCCATAAAGAGCCTTTTTCAACTTGCACACTAGATCTGAATTTTTGCTGATGAGAAAACCATCAGGTTGCTCAATGTAGACCTCTTCTTCAAGTAAACCATTCAAGAAAGCTGACTTTATGTCCATCTGAAATACCTTGAAGGTTTTGTATGCTGCCAATGCAAGAAACATACGAATAGCTTCCAGACGAGCCACTGGTGCAAAGGTCTCTTCAAAATCTATGCCTTCAACTTGAGCATAGCCTTTACAAACCAACCTTGCTTTGTTTCTAATGACTTGACCATCTTCATTCAGCTTATTCCGAAAGACCCATTTAGTACCAATAACATTCTTATCAGTAGGTCTAGGAACGAGTTCCCATGTGGAGTTCTTCTCAATTTGCTCCAACTCCTCATGCATAGCTTTCAACCAACTTTCATCGAGACTGGCTTCAGCCACAGTCTTGGGTTCAATGGTGGACACAAGTGAGTAATTGCTAACTACACTTTGTCTAGTTTGAACGCCTGCCTTAGGATCTCCAATGATTTGATCCTTAGGGTGTTGCTCTACCCAAGTGCTGTGCTTCTTAGGTGTAGTATCTTCTGAGTCATCCTTTGATTTCTCAGAATCATTAGATTCAGCCATCTCATCATCAATCTCATTCGAGTCCTCATAAACTGGACTGTCATTATGAGTTGCATTCTTTGGTTCAATATTCTCATCTATTCTCACATCAGCACTTTCTATGATTTTTCTGGTTCTTTTGTTAAGACACCTATATGCCTTGCTAGTAGAGGAGTAACCTAGAAATATACCTTCGTCAGCTCTTTCTTCAAATTTGCCCGGATTTTGTTTCGAGCCGCTTGATGTAACACTTGCTGCCGAAGACTCTGAAGTGCTTGACTGTTGCTTTTCTTCCAAACCATAGCTCATAGGGAGTTTTGTCTTCATGTGGCCTGATCAAGCATCGATTTGAATGTATACAGTCGTATGAATTGCCTCTTTCCAATACTTGTCAGCCATCTTGCTTTCACTTAGCATCGTACGAGCCATCTCTTGTACGGTGCGATTCTTCCGTTCCACAACTCCATTTTGCTGTGGAGTTCTAGGGGCTGAGTACTGTCTTTGAATGCCATGATGTTCACAATATTTAGTGAACTCTTCAGATGTGAACTCGCCTCCACGATCAGACCTTAAAATCTTGATACGTTTTTCCAATTGATTTTCAACCTGTGCTTTAAGCACTTTAAAAACGATCAAGTGCTTGATGCTTATGCTTAAGAAACAATACCCATGTCATACGAGTATAATCATCAATGCATAACATGAAATACTTATCTCCATTGGTGCTTTGAGTTCGCATCGGTCCACAGAGATCAGTGTGCACTAGCTCAAGAGGTTTCTTGGAATGATGCTCCTTTGACTTGAACATAACCCTCGTTTGCTTTCCCTTTTGGCAAGAGTCGCAAATGGGATTGGAAGGCTTTTCAACTGTAGACATGCCTCTTACAGCCTTTGAATTGCAAATCTTTGACATGTTATCAAAGCTTAGATGCCCAAGGCATTTGTGCCACAACCAACTTTCCTCTGTCCGACTCATCAAGCAGGTCTTTTCAGCTCCATCTGACAATGTATAGAGATTTCCAGCAGTTCTTGATCCAGTTGCCACTGTTTTGCCGTTGCTACTCTTCTTGATGGCAAACCCATTCTTTGTGAAGATAACTTCGTGACCCTTGTCACAGATCCGGCTCACACTAAGCAAGTTGTGTCTCAATCCAGACACATATAGACTTCTTCTGATCTGATCTTGTTTGCCATAAGCTGAATAACACCTTTTCCGCAGATTTTGGCACCATCATTGTTGCCAAACTTCACTGAACCGCCTTCATAGTGCTGTAATTTGATGAATTTCTCTTTATCACCAGTCATATGGCTTGAACAACCACTATCAAGGACCCATGGTGCTGCCCTCTTTTGTGCATTGAATGCCATTTGCACAATGAGAGATTCTTTGGGACTTTCTGCACTTTGCTTTGCTCTCCAAGCCTTGACTAACTTGGGTTTCTTTTCAACCTGAAATTTGTTAGCAATATGCAACCTACAATCCCTAGCCAAGTGTCCATAATTATAGCACTTATGGCACTCAATTTTGTGGCTACTTAGGATTGAAAAAGGGTTCCTAGTCACAAGTGAGCTGTATTTTACATAGAATTTGCAATCGTCTCTTTTATGTCCAAACATATTACAATGAAGCAATAACCATAGAATTTGTATCTTCTTTGTGGCTGGTTAGTCTTCATTACCTTTCTAACAGGAATGGACTCCTTTCTAGGTTGAGTGGACTTCATAGAGTTAGAAGGTGCAGTGACTTGCTTCACAAACTCTTTCTTTCAGGAGGTGCAATCTTAGAGGATTCACCTTTCTCAAATCCTAGACCAAATCTGAAGTGGGCAGGTCTTGAACTTTCAGTAGTTCATCGAGTTTCATAGTCCCTTCAAATCGCTTGGAGCGCTTTGAGTTTTTTGCTATTTTCCAAATTTTCAGCCTTTGCTCTAGCGATCTCAGTTTCAAGTTTCATAGCCTCTTCCTTTTTGATACTTATTTGGTTTTCAAGGACTTCTACCATTCTTTTATATTCTTCTACTTGAGTTTTCAAAGCAATAATAGAACTTTCAGATTCATGGAGAAGTTTCAGATTTTTCTTACTTGTTTTGCGTTCCATGCTAAGCTCCTCAAGTGCGACTATGAGTTCCTCTTCAAGATTGACTTCAGCCTCCTCTTCCTCTTCCGGATCTAGCTCTTCTTCTTCTTCAACAGTGACCATGAAGAGAGCTTCGGTTGATTCATCATTGTCTGAAGTTTCAGATGTGCTGTCATCTTGTTGACATAGAAAGTTTTTAGCTTTGCCTCTTTTTCTGAAATTTCTCTTTCCTTTACTCTTTTCAGCATAAGAGTCATTATCATTGTCTTCTTTTAGCGGACACTTCGCAGCAAAGTGACCAACACCTCCACAATTGAAGCATTTAAAGGGTAGCTTCCCTTTGTACTTGCCATTGCTTCCTTTCTTCAACTTTCTAACAAATTGAGCCTCAAGCTCATCATTATCAGAATCAACATCATGACCAGCAGTCTCTTTTGCCTTTTTCTGAACTTTGAAGGCCGCTTCTTTATCAGATGAAGACGTCTTTCCTATGCGCATCTCATAGGCAGTTAGAGAACCATGTAATTCATCCATGGAAAATGCATTCAGATCTTTGGCTTCTTCGATGGCTGAGACTTTTGAATCAAACCGGGGAAGAAGAGATCTTAGAACCTTTTTGACGATGACCGGCTCTTTAATCTCCTCCCCTAGTCCACGAATGTCATTCGTGACTTCATTCACTCGTTGCATATACGAGTCAACATTCTCGCTTTCCTCCATGCGAAGAGACTCGAATTGAGAGCGATGAGTTTCCAATTTGGCTTCTTTAATCTTCTCATCACCTTCATGTATGCTTTGCAACTTGTCCTAAATTTCCTTGGCTGTTTTGCATGCAATTACTTTGACAAGCTCGCTGTCCACAAGGCCACTAAAGAGTGCATTCGGCGCCTTGGAGTCGTTGTCTGCCAACTTCTTCGATGCAGTATCATTGGGTACGGTGGCAGCATTGTAACCGACTCTGACAGCCTCCCAAACATCATAGCCAAGAGATTTGATGAAGGCTTGCATCCTAATCTTCCAAAAAGAGTAATTAGAACCATCAAACAGAGGTGCTTTCATATTCCCTGTATTGGCTGCCATGTGATTTGACAAGAGATCACCCTTAGCGTATTAAACTGATCAAGGGAGCCTCGCTCTGATACCAATTGTTGGATATCGCGATCACTGAGAGGGGGGGGGTGAATCAGTGATTTCTAAAAATAGGTCCAATTCAACAACAAAACAAGTCAAACCACACAATGACACCAGATTTAACGTGGTTCACCAAAAGGCTACGTCCACGGATCAAAACCGTCCGAACACCGATCCGGTACAGGTCTGAATATATTTAGTCGCACCAACGACAAAGAGCACCAACCCTTGTGTTTTAGATAGCACCCACTATCTAGGAAGCACCTACTCCTCTTACAATTTATCTGCACCCACAGATAGGATCACCAAACCCTAAACACCAAGCACCAACTTGATGTAAAAATAGAATAGAAGATAAACTCTGTCTACAGCCCTTCCCCTCTACAATTCTCTCTCTCAATCCCTTACAAATTGAAATCTAAAGCATAAAGAGAGACACTTAACTCATGGACGAATCACCATCTTCAAGAGCACAATCTCGTCCACAATTGCTGTAGAAAACGTCACCACAACAGCACCACAACAGCACACAGCAGCAGCTTCTTCTTTCTCTCAAGAACTCTCTCAATTTTCTCTCTAAAACTCTTCTCTGTTCTTCTATTGCAATCACGAATTTAATCAAGCCTTTTTATAGGTTTTAATAACCCTAGCAAGTCTCCAAATTCGGCTATAATTTGTTTAGAAAGAGTCCCAACCGATCTACAAACTTTCCCTGACTTTTAGCTGAAGTTTACTAATTCTGCGTATATCAGGAAACCCGTGCCCGGTCGACCGCATGAAGGCCCCGGTCGACCGGCCAAACAGACTGTGCAGAAATCTGTTACAAATTAACTGAGACCTGTATTCTGCAGATTTCTTCTTGCCCGGTCGACCGGCCAAGTGCCCGGTCGACCGGCCACTCTGCTACAGAAAAACTGTTTTCTGTACACTTTTCAGCTCTTTTTCCATTCTGATTTCCATCTGATTTCCATCTGATAGTTGAGCTTCATCCTCTCATCATGTTGACATGGATTGACAACAATTACAACCTTAAACCATGATTACCATTTAAATCATTTAAAGCTTCTTCAAATTATAACAATGAACTGTTTGACTTGAAAACTGCCCTTTCTCTCTCCCTCCTACTGATATCGCTAACTGGCCAAGTTGGACTTCCATCTTGGCAATGGCCTGGGCAGTAGCCTGATTCAACTGGGCTTGGGCTGTGCTGGTTTGCTACTACTGTTGGATGAATTGTTGTTGCAGCTTCATCATATCAGTCATCATAGTTTCCAAGGATGAAGACTGTTGTGGGACAGAGGGAGAGTAATTTCCCATTGGGTCAGGAACTAGAGTTCTACAGTTGTTGGGCTGTTGAGGAGCAACATATGGCTGTTAAGGAACCAAAGCTTGGTTCGTCTGAGGGTACTGAGAAGAGCCTTGCCTTGAAAAGTTCCTTTGGAAACTCGGAGGACCACCACTTTGTTGCTGAATAGGTTCACTCTGCCTATAGGAGAAATTTGGGTGAAACCTATTGTCAGGATGGTACGTCTGACTAAAAGAATTTGGTGTAGGTTTCCTAAAGGTACTATATCCATTGATGGCATTGGCTTGCTCAGCTTTAACGACCGACAAATTTGGGCAGCACTCCACCATGTGCTCAGAACTATCACAAAGGACACACATCGCACTTGGTTCAGATGCAACATTCATCAAAGAATCCTGGTCTTGGTGGGGGTTCCTGTTGGCCACCACTATAAATGCATCAAATTTCTTACTTAGATTGTTCACCCGATTGGCCAGACTAGCCATAACATTTTTGAGATCAAGATCTGTTTTCATCTCATAAAGTCCTTGCTTTCTAGACCCTATCTCTTCTCTCTCATATCCTCCATCATTGCTACTCTAGTTTTGCGAATTTTCAGCCAGCTCTACGAGAAAGTCGTACGCTTGAATAGGAGTCTGATTCATAAATTTCCCTTTGTGCATAGACTCAATCAAGGTACGTTGTGCAGTGGTTAGTCCTCTATAGAAGAAGTGGACCAACTGGGCTTTGTCAAGCCTGTGGTGTGGGTGTTAGTTTTATGGACTCAATCCAATAGATTATATAATAAATTGACTAATTTCTTTATTTATCAGTATATTCATGCTTTCCTTTCATGAGATGAATGGTGATTTATTATATACTTGCACATAACCAATACGAATGACATGATGGTTCATGAGATGAACCGGAATCCACAAGTATATTAGATGTAACACATGTGTATGGATGAGATCCACATACGGGAGACATGTGTGGCAAATCTTATACTTAAAATATCTTCACAACCAGTGATGAGACTGGACATCTCATACTGACAAGGTTGCAGCACTTTGATCACTATGAGATAGTGTGATTTGTCTCGATCATCAGAATGGAAGATTCTGGATCATAGTGCTAGTACATTGGATGTATTGAAGGACCATGAGAAGCACCTTATAAACACTGTCTTTACTTTAAGGTCTTCTCTCATAATTCCCTAGCAATAGGCTCTCAATCCTGAGACATTAATGAACTCAAGTTTCTATCTATTCATTTGCTTTGAGTCACCAATGAGTGAGGCCAACTGTAAGTCAACACCTCGGTGATTTGGGTACGTGGTCGTAGAGCTATGGGAACATTCAATGATCAAGATGGAATCTATCTCTAATATCCCCTTGTGCCAATTAATGGATTTATCATTGGTAAGTGCGCACCCATTCCGATTAAGAGTTAATTGGAAAGGTACCTATGATCATTATAATTAATTGGGGCTCAAGGATAATAAGATATGGATCTAGTTTGGAAGACAGGTCCAATTGATCTATAGATATTGATAGAGGGGTCTACTTATGGTAATGTGGAAGTTTAGGGTCTTCTATGTAATATTCCTAAGACTGGAGTTCAATTGCATTTATATAGTGGAGTTATATGCAATTAACTGTGGGCCCGGATTACACATGAGATGGTGTCCCAGTTGGAGCCAGCTTTCTAAGGAATCCCTAGTGGTCCCCACGCTAGCCCAATTATTAGAAAGTATCTAATTCTAGTTGAACTCTAAAAGGAAAGTTACTATTTCTATTTGAAGTGAGACTTCTAATAGTGGTAATAGTAGACTGACTAATTTTAGTAGAAGTGAGACTTCTATTTTAATTAGAAAGGAATTGGAAAGTTACTAATCATATTTGAAGTGAGACTTCTAATTATGATATAATAAGTTACTAATTATTGTGGAAGTAAGACTTCTATCTTAACTAGTAATAGAAGAGAGTCACTAATTGTTAGAGAAGTGAGACTTCTATTTTAATTAGAAAGAGGAGGTGGCTTAATTGCAAAAGCTATAAATAGAGAAAAGGAGGGCTGGACGTCCCAAGCATGCTCCATAGCATTGGGATTCACGCCCAAGCCTCCCTAGTGCAAGTGTTGCACGAGTTTTTCCTCCCTTCCCTCTTATAGTTCTATTTCTAGTTCCTCCCTAGAGTTCCTTGTAGTTTTCTCTTGGAGATCCCACCATCTTCTTGAGAAAAGGAGAATCTGATACGGGTCATAGCGTGGAAGATCAAGAGGTCTTGGAAATTCCTATTTGATTAGTGAAAGCGTTTCATCATCAAAGAAAGACGCAACTTCTCCATTAGAGCACAACCGAGCTCCAAAGGTATAATCCACTTCCTTGCATGTTGTAGATTTATTTGTAGCTTATATGTTGCTGGTTCTATCTTCTAGATAGATTGTATTTACTAATCATGATGGCTGAGATTGAGGACATAGATCTTGGACTGGGTTTTATGGCCTTCTGGATAGTTGATCCCTGCATCAAGTGGGTCAAAAGTTTTTGAAACCTATCCTAGAGGCCCACCATATTTACAGCAGTGGGCATTTAACTAGAAGGTCATGGAACCTTTCCCAAGTTTGAGAAAACTCTTCATCAAGTCGTCCCCTAAAGTTCCTAATGGCATCCTTCATTTTCTCTGTCTTGGCCATTGGGTAAAATTTTGCCATGAATTTCTTTGACAACCCATCCCATGTTGTTATGGAATTAGGAGCAAGAGAATTCAACCATGCCGCAGCGTGATCTTCTAAGGATAGGGGGAAGAGCCTTAACTTGACATTATTTTCATCTAAGTTCTGATTTTTAAATGTCTGACAAATTGTCAGAAATTTGTTCAAATGGATGTAAGGTTGCTCACTCTCAAAACCATCGAACTTAGGAAGCATGTTAGTGGTAGTAGCTCTAATCTTAAATTGGGCTGCAGTGGTTGCAGGTAGAACTATGCAAGTGGGTGGGGTAGCAGAAGTGGGTGCAAACATCTCATTCAGAGTTCTCTCTCGATTTTTCATGTTGGGATCAATTGAGAGACTTTCGACAAACTTGATGGGTATCTCAAATAATTCAACTCGGTCAAGACGACCTCTCTCACGTGTCCAAGTTTGCATAAACCAAGCACACCTTAATGTTAACACACCAACAATCTAATGGGTTAGCCTATGTCAACTAGACAGCTCGTAACTAGTTGAAGAGTGCACCTAGGCCTCCAATCCGGTATTATGAAACCTTAGTTGATAGATCAGCCCCCAGGTAAGGGTAGGATTATTTAATTAACCCGTTTGAAGGACCCTTGCCTCAAACAGTCTACCTATCTCCACACTCTGGACAAGGCATTTCTTAGATCAACTTTGGTCAAATAACGCAATTGGCGCAACCTTTGATGGTCTTCGTCCTAATGAGCTCGAAGATCCAAGGGCCAATGTCTAATTGATTTTAAATTATTGGCTTGGAATCTAAAGTGGGGTGTGGTTAACCTAATGGGCAAGAATCCGGTGATGAAATCCAGTCCTTATCTTTTGGGGGTGAATGCCCTTACTAAGTGTGTGATTCCAATTTAATCAATGTGTAACATTCAATCAATCACACTTTTACCAAATTTCAACAACCATGAATTAACCCACTTACTGAAGAGGCGTGGGTAGGGTTTCAGTACTCACCTCCCACTCAAGATGGGGGAAGATCTATTGAGTCGGCTCGGGCTACTGATACCTAGACTCAGTGTACCAACCAGAGGCGCAGAGACAGTATCATCCAACTATCGTCCTTCCCTGCCCCTAACTATTACAATTTGGGCCTTCCCAAAATTTAAAAATAATTAAAATTATTACACTTTGAATGTCCTACTACAATGGATCTAAAAAAAAAAAAGAAACCACTACTAAAACAAAAATTTCTTTCCCGCTTTGAGTATGTTCCTTTGCAAGATTCTTCTCTTTTTTTTGGCAACTTAATCGAAGATTCTTTGTGCTCCAAATCTAGTAACTTCTTTTTTTCTTCAATCCTGCAAAATCAACAATACCAAAGTAAAAAGAAAAAGGTAAATAGCTAATATCCTAAAAGGAAATTTTATTTTTTGTTTAAAAAGTAATAAAATAAATTCCTAAACTAAACTAGAGTAAAAATCAGAAATCAAATTTTTGAAATCGTTTTCAAGAACAAATCCCCGGTAACGGCGCCAAAATTTGATGTGCTCAAATTATTAACCGCAATCACACAACTTTCTATTAAGTAGATAATAGCAAATATGGGTCGATCCACAGAGATTTGTAGAAACAAGATCCAAAAATCCTCTATCAGTTTTCACACTAGGGATTTTAAAACCACAATTAATCAAGAAATTAATAACTAAAATGATATCAAAGGAAATCTAAACACAAACTAATCAGAGAAAGAGAGATCAGGGTATTGGATTTCACCAAAATAGATTTAATCATTCCAAAATTACTTCATAGTCTTATCCCAACAAAACTCAATCCAATGTGCAAGCAACTGCCTTGGATCGGAAGATTTAGCTTTGAAAACTTTTTTTTCTTACAAATTAAATTCTCTAGTTAGTACCTAAGACTCCCTTCACTTCAATATGTTGAAACTCTAATCACTATTTATCAAGATCAAGCACAAACCATTAAATGAATTTAACCTAAACATGATATGTCAAGATCAAGCATAAAAAGTAAAAGACATTCCAAATAATCTTTACAAAATCAGATGTTGAATAACATTCATGAAGGAGAATCTTTTAAATCATTAAGCATAACGAGGGAAAGACATAGAAGAATAAGGAACGATCTCACCGGTTTTGGTTTCCTCCTCCACCCTAATCCACGGATTAGCCAAGCATTATAGAACAAACAATAATAAAGAAGAAAATCTCCATTATTGAAAGCCTTCAAAGTTGTTTATTACACCACTCAATCTCCACCTTCACTTTCTAACAAAGATTAAAGAAAAATTAAATTTTCTCCTGGAGCAAGAGAGAGCCTCCCCTTAAAAAGAAAAAAATACAAGAAGAAAAAGAAAGATAAATCTTTCAAATTCATCATCCCCCATATCCCTCCAATTGACAGCCTGTTTTGACCCCCAAAACGTCAGAATTGGGAGATCCTCATGGGATATGATATTCTTCTCTTTGAGTCCTCTTTCCAACGCATCTAATCTTGCCTTAATCGGAGTCTTGAGTCACAAGTTATGATCAAAATAGTAGAGCTTGCGCAGGATGGCTACAATTCCGAAAATCTTCTTTCCTTCATGATTTGATCACTTGCTAAAGAATAGCATTCTTATTGATGTCCATGAGATTCCTTACCTTTCTTTTAAAGTTGATTGTTAATTTTTAGCAACCATTAGCAAGCATTAGATATGGTGGGGGCCACCAAATTCGATCTCCAAAAATAAAAAATAAAAATAAATTGTTCCAAGTCCTGAACTCATGACCTCTAACTTGAAATTCCAGCACTCCTCCAACAAGCCCATGTACTCTTTGTGTATATTTTTTCTCAAATCGGACTTTAGCTTTAAACCTTTCCGAATTAAGCTCAAATATGCTCAGCGCCTTCTAATTCCTGCATAATAAGAAAAATGCTATAATTAGAACATTTAAGAAAAAATAAACAACTAGTAAATTCAAATAAAAGGGTAGTTATTAGTATTATGCCATTCATATCATTGGACTTTAATCGTATCTCTCCTTTATTTAATGTTTTACTTTTTCTTTCATCCTATTATTTGTTATATTTGCTTGCCAGACCGTAGTGTCTGACCCTGTTTGCTTGGTGCCAGATGTTGAGCCCCTCGCTGTTGAGGCGCACTTCGAGGCGGAACCAATAGTCCTTGTGGAGGGCGAGTGGCAGCCCGGTGATGTCGTTTAGACGTCGGGTTGTTTTTGGAGCTTCGACCACATTTTGGAGTAGATGCTATTCTTTTTGGGGATTTTGTTGTAGCCATTGTTGGCTTATACTTTTTGGGAAAAATTGTAATTATTGGCTAACTTTACTTTTGTATAAACTTGAAACCAACATTGGGGCCCATCTATAGAATGTTTCTCTTTTTGATGATAGTCTTATGCGTTCTCATCTTATACCCATATGTTATAGACTTTTATGTTTGCTACAATGCTTCTGCGTAATCCAATTCGTTTGAATGTGATTCTTATTAATCATTGTTGGATCGATTTTCGAGGATCCTTACCATGGAAACCTGTGGGAAACTAGCGCGTGCGGGCGGAATTTTCTGGCCCGTCGCGCCACGACCCCAGATTAAGGTCTCGTTTAACGGGTCCTCAGTCCGGGGGCGTGACAGGTTTGCTCTCTTCTATAAAAGCAAGGAGGAGGTTGGATCTCTTGCTCTTATTGCTTTCTTTTGCAACAATCCCAAGAGGGCTTCAAGACCAAGAGTTCTTCTTCTTCAAGATCTTCAAGACTGTCTTCATCTCCTCCATCAATGGCTTCAAGTAAGTTCCCTTTTTCAAGAAAACTCCATTGTAGGAAATAGGATGATAAAAAAAGTTCTTTTTTTTCTTTCTTTCTTTTCTTTTCTTTTCCACGTGTTTTCCCTTTTTTTTTACACGTTTTCTCTTTTCTTTTTTTTCTTCATGCTTTATATTTTTTATTGCATGTTTTTTTTTCTTTTTTTTGTGGACCGTACGGACAGATCCGTACGGATCTGGCCGTATGGCCACGTGGCTTGTGGTCCACGGCCTGTGGGCCAGTCCCCTTTTATTTGTTTTTTTTTTTTTGAGAAAGTTTTATTTTTCTTCTTTTTTTTTTCGCTCATCATGATATTGTATTTTTTGTTTGGCAAACCAAGATGTTCATGCATGCATTTTTTTGCAAATTTGTAGCATGATATGATAGCATACCTGAAAGTTTTTGCAAATTTGGGAATTTGGAGGTCGCAGCGATGTTGAGCCCTTCCTGATTTTGTGGAGACTTTGAGGTTTCGAAAGTTTGGAGTTTCGGAGCTCGCAGCAATGTTGAGCCCATCTTCAAGCTTTCTATTTCTTTCAGGATATTTCATTTTTCTTCGGAATTACCCCAGAGCCATGTCAAAATTTTGCCAGATTTTTTTTAGCGAAATTCTGTCATTTTGATGCTTGATCTTTTTCTTTTCCAACCTTTGCAGGTGGTTCTTCCAGAACGAACAAGGGTAAAGAGCCTGCTACAAGCGTACCTCGTCGATCTGCTAGATCTTCTAATCCGGCCGTTCAGCATGCCTGGGAGAAGTTCTAATATGTTGAGAGAAACCTGGAAGAGTGCGAGTCCCTCAAAAGAGATGAGATGAGGCAGCGACTGATCACTCTCAAGGGAGAGGAATTTTATAAGATCATGGTAAGCAGTCGTCCATGGGTGATAGACGATCAGAGGGTTTTGCCCAAGCCTACCTTCTTCTTTGGTAATCCAGTCCCTGATGACATGACATACCAGAGGAGATGTTTTCAGTTCTCTTTCACAACTGATGGTGAGAAGAAGACTGTTGCTACCTGGTCGACATTTGATCGCACCATCACTACTACAATTTAGCTTTTTTGTGACGCCAAAAAAGCGTCGCAAATAATATAAAAAGCGTCGCAATAAGTAATTGCGAAGCAAAAAATTAAGGGTCGCAAATAATGGGGTCACAGAAAGATTAGCTACACTAAAGACTACAGCGTCGCAGTAGGGAGAGTATTTGCGATGGTTTCAAAGAGTTGCTAATTATGTATCAATTGCAACGTATTATAAGCGTTGCAGATGACGCTTTATTTGCAACGGAAAAAAAGCGTCATAGATAATGATTTATTTGCAACGGCAAATAAACGTCGCAAATGATGATTTATTTGCAACAGCAAAAAAGCATTGCAGATATTGATTTATTTGCAACGGAAATTAAACATCGCAGATAATGATTTATTTACAACGGCAAAAAAGCATCGCAAATAATGAATTATTTGCAACGACAAAATTGCATCACCAAATAAATATTACTAGCGACGATTCAAAAAATTTGTTAATAAATCATTAAGTGCGACGCTCTTATAAAGTTGCAAATAATATTTTTTTGCAACGCTTCTGTGGTGTCGTAAATAATTAACTAATTACATTTGATTATTTGCAATGCAATAAAAGCGCTGCAAATAATAATTTTTTAGAAAATTTTTTTTTTTTAATATTTTCAAAAAATATATATTTTTCCTTTTTGGATACCCAATCAGTACAAATATAATCTCATCATCCATTCACAATCCATCCATTCACAAATCTTTAATGCAAAGTCATCCTTAAGTCATCACAATCATATATCTCTAAGTAGCAATTGAGGTATGAAAATAACACTCCATCGATCAAAAAACATAAAATAAATTAATTCATTGAATTTGAGTGCATTGAAATAGTTGTCCTCATCACAAACTATTACTGAAGTTATTGTTAAAATTCTGTTAAACATAAATCTATACAATAGTTGGTCTCAATATAACATAGAAACAATAACTGAAAGGTGGTCTTCGATATGAATCATGGAGAGACAACGATCAATTTCCACGATAAAATATAGCATCCTCAAATTGATCTGCGTTATCCAAACTGGTCCAAAAAATGTTGCTTGTTCTTATTTTCTCTTCATCTCCCATTTCGATCTGTAATAAATAAAACAAGATATATAGATGTTAAAATCTATAAAACAAGATAGATGGTAAAACTGAAATTTGAGATCTCAAGTTGAAATTTGATATGTTTTACCATGAAGGAGTGCCCATCTTTTGCGCCATTATAGATTGCATCATAGCCTTCATATTCTTTTGCCAGGATTTCATATCATTCATCTGAGCCTCCATTTGTTGTTTTTGACCCGCCATTTGAGCCTCCATCCGAGCCTCCATTTGTTGCTTCTTAGCCTCCATCTGAGCTTCCATCCGCTGCAACTGCTTAGCCAACTCTTGAGATTGTCTTTCAGCTACCGTTGCCCTCTTAGTAAGTTCTTCCACCCACTGATTATTGTGAAGGCCTGCTGAAGAGGATGGAGGGGCTACGACGCCATGCCCAAGACCTCGGACATATCTGGGCCTTATACCCAACACTCGTTTGCATATCTCATCATCTGTCAATGGGGGAGAATCCTCTTCTGTGGGCTGCCACTGGAGTGTAATCATTTTCTCCTACAAAATAAAAAAAACTTACATAAATATTTAGACGTATAGAAAAAATGAAGAACAAAAGAAATAATTAGACGAAACTTTAAAAAAAAAGTGACCCTACATAGAGCAACCGACACTTGGGAGTAGATGGTCGTGCTGTCGCAGGCACCCAAATATAATAAAACCTTTACTCCTAAAAATATATGTAGTAGTGCGAGTAAGGATCGTTCCCTCGGAGAGTGTTTAGCCAAATTTTATGCTATGTGATCAAAGATGGGGGTTTTGATTCTATTGAAAGCAAAAACAAATAAAAACAAATAAAGAGCAATAATTTAAGGAATTCAATCAAATGAGCAAGCATTGGTCAAAGTTAACATCCACCATCGGAAATTCAAAACTGATCATTGATGCAAAAATAAATCAACTAATACTTTGAATATTCATCATTGGAATTAAATTCCTACCTCATTAATTAGTTAATTAGAAAACACACGCTCTAATTATCCCTAATTACTAAACAATCCAAGAGAAGCGACAAAGATTTAATCTAGTAACAGCATTAAGACCTTGAGAGATTGATGAATCTAAACAACACAAGCACACACGGTTGCATTTAATTTAGCCAAGTGTTCTTCCTAATATATAATAATTTCCAAAGCAACAAATTATTAAACACTAGTTGCTTCGCAAATTAGAGGGATCAAACAATTACGGATTTGATTTCTAATTTAGCAGTAAATTGTAACGAAAAATAAACTAGTATGCATCCTAGCAATTAAACGAAACAATCATGATAACAAATTATGCACAGAAGAACAACCCGTATTCAAAGCATAAATTGAATAATGAAAATAAATTAGATCTCACAGTAATTATTCTGAGGCTTCAGTCCTCTTCAACCAATTACACAAAATTAGCCACGCAGGGCCATACTAACTTGCAAAGAAAAGAGTAGAAAAGAAAGAAAGAGAGAGAGATAAAAAAAACTTGCAGTGGGGAAGAGAGAAAACGAGAGAGAAAACGTGAGAGGAAACGTCTGTGTGTGCATGTTGCTGTGGGTGGATTGCTTTATATAGAATGGAGAGGTAGGACTGTTGATGACTTGGTGTTGGATGAGGATTAGAAAGTGAAAAAAAAATTAGAAAGACTCAGAGAAGGAGAGTGACGTGAGGAAGAATTTTTTTGCTAAAGAAGTACATGGGTAGAGAGAGAAAAATTAAATAAAATATTAAAACTTATTACAATCTTCTCTTTGGTGATATCTTCCTATTCGGGTTTCTGTTGGATTCGAACCAAGAATTAAAGTTGCACCATTTTTCGTTCCGGACAATATGAGCCCAATATTGGATATGTTCCGGGAAACTCCTGATTTCATCAAATTTACCACAATGCCCTTCTGCTTGATTCTTCATCCATTTAGCATCAAATATGAGAACTTCTCTTGCAACTCAGATCTAGAAACTTCTTGATTCAGCAAGAATCTCTCAAAACTCAAAACATAAAAGTTGTAGATCTTTTTCTTGGCGTTCCATAGCATCTTGAATCATCTCAATTGGAGTTCGGAGGAGAGAGTTATGCTCAAATTACGAAGCGATGTCAAAAATGTCCAAAATCACTCAATTAGCTTTGTTTTGCACATAGCACCTCCATTTGCATCCTAAAGCAAAGTATAAGAATAATGAGTATATTTAGGGATCAAATAAGTATAAAGGACTAAACATTAATGGAGAAAAATATAACATTTTGCATTTTCATCAAATTCCCCCACACTTAACTTTTGCTCGTCCTCGGGCAAAACTCAAATTCACTTTCCTAAAACACCAAGTTTGAATGCCATTAACAAAGAACAACCAAGCTTTTCAAAACTCCAAACATGTCATGAATAAACAGTCTTAGACATCTTACAATTACTTAGTAAGTAATTTCACTTAAAGATGGAGTAGACTAAATACGTAGACCATCACGGAAATAAACACTCTACTCTCATATGTTTGAAGGATATCTGTTTCGCTCAAATTCATTCCAATGGAAATGATCTACCATAGGCTTACATATCTTCTCATTCTCCACCACTGGAATCACATGCATAACACAAATCATAAGAACTTTTCAAAGGTTGTAATGGGGT